>DWAN01000026.1:0-39799 GCA_018230445.1 Heliconius hewitsoni | reverse complement strand
AGGCCAGTCGTGGCGCAGGGGCACAAAGTGTGACTGTAAAATCGACTGGTTGCGGGTTCGATTCTCACTCGATGAAGTGAAATATTTATTTAAATTTATATTTCTATTTCTTCGCTCTGCTGTCGAGGCAAAGAGCGGCGTTGAGTTCGGTCATTCAATATGCAATGCCTCTAATATTCGGCGAAAAGTGGAGAACGGAATTTCTTAACACAGGTACACTCTATCTACCCTGCTGTGTGCGGGATATAGCGTGAAGCTGATAAAATGTTCTAGTAAGATAAAGTTTTTAATTATTCATGTCATTTTTAATTAGTTAAGCCACTATCCATCACTAACACGACCAGTATTTAATTGATTCTCCTATCTTCTATCAATAAAAGCAAAGAGAAATTGGTCGTTTTTTATTTTCCGATTTAAATCAACAACTATTGACCACAGCAACTTCAAATACTTAAATAGATTTATAAAATAATTCTTCAATATTATTAGTACCCACTAGATATTTTAAACTCTAATTCAAGGATTATACAAAGTTACAAACAAACAAACAATATGACCAATGGACCCTGAATTAATTGGACGGGTGTATTTACTTAGTTAACCGTTGTTATCTTCTCGGCCATACGCGGTTTTTAATGTATTTGTTGTTGCTTTGTGCTTAAAGTTAGCTGTTTTGTTTATATTGAAAAAACAATGTTCTATCAGTTGCCTTCTAATTACTTAATTTATATATTTTTATCATTTTATTACAATTACAATATACACGTATAAAACGGTTCAAATATACAAAGTAAAAAAAGAAATTTATCGCAAGCGTGTATAAGGAACAAGCGTCTGACCACCCTAAGAATGTGAGAGAAACGTTATTATATGTATATTTTTTAAAGCTTCTTATTTTTCCCGCATGCATCGAGATAGACAGTCGAATCGAATTTGAGACATTTTGCTGTGGACGTGCGGAACTCAACGCCGCGCACAATAATTGAAAATACTTACTAATACTATTAATTATATACTTTTTTTTAAATACAAGAAAATTTACATTTTAATCAGCAGTTACACTAACTGAGTACCAAAAATGATATTCATAAATCCCTAAAGGACAAGAGCTTGACCAGCGTAACCACGCCGGTCAACCGCACTTACTAATTAACTAAATACGTGTTAAATCTGTAATAACCTGCGGTTACCACAACCCTTCTTCGTTCTCTCTTTCTTTCTCGTGTACGATTGTATGATTGTCTCTTTTTAATTAGAACTGTTAAGTAACCGCTAAGTAGGTGAGGTCTCGCTGTGTTTAATATGTTGGAATTATGGATTTGAATATTATTTATTTATATTTGCCATTTTATATTTATTAGGCCAGTGGTGGCGCAGGGGCACAAAGTGTGACTGTAAAATAGACTGGTTGTGGGTTCGATCCCCATTCGGGGAAATTAAATATTTATTTACATTAATATTTTCATTTCTTCGCTCTGGTGTCGAGGCAAAATGCGGCGTTGAGTTACGCCACTCCACACACAATTTTAGGCGGAAAGTGGGAAATAGAGTATCTTAACACTAGGCTCCACTGCCTACCCTGCTGTGTGCAGGATACAGCGTGAAGCTGATTTGATTTGATTTTATTTAATAAGTTAAATAATTATTAAATACCTACATAATTTAAAGAACGAAATCAAAAGTTGATTTATCGATATTGATTTACAAATTGCAATATGAAATTGGGGATAACCTACATAATTGTATAGGATACCTAATCATAAAAATCTAAGTTAAAATATAAAGGTGTCCATATAAAAAATCGCCCCAAAGCTATAACAGACATCGAGTCCAAACCAACAAAGTGCTCGTCGATTATCATTATAACTATTATTAAACGAATCCACTGATCAGCCATTTAAAGAAATGAAACGTCGATTGTAAAACCACTATTAGGAACATCGATTTTCATCGATTTATTGATCGCGGACCGACTGTCCTCGGCGATTGGTCGTATCAAATTACCAGCCATTATTTAGAATTAGAAACGATAGAGACGAAACCCCAATTATATCACTTATGTGTTTAAAGGAGGTTGGGAAAAGGTTATCATAACCACAAATTTTTAAGATTTTTTTAAAACAAAGAACTGCCATCTATTTGAGAGCGACTGTGTCACACGTTTATTTTAACATATCCTTGTAAAAGTAAGAAATATTCAGTTAATTAATATTTCAACAGATTAGTTTGAGCTACAAAATAAAGTGATCAATAATTTGAACCCGTAACAAGCAAAGAATGTTAACATTCGCAAGTCCGAGGATAAAGACGCAGGCATAATAACCATTGAGGTTTATTGCGGACAGATTACAAAATGACTAAACGAGGAACACAAATGATTGGCCATAAAAGCGAAAAGATTGAGCGCCGTGACTGACAATGTATTGAGAAATATTGTATTAGTTGATTTCCACGCCTATAGATTAAAAAAAATATATATCGAGTTTCCTAATATAATTTAAGTATTTAAATACACGTATTTGCTAAATAGTTCCTCTTATTTCAAATGCCAAAGTAAATTATCACAAGAATTGTACATTTTATAGGATAATAATTTAAATTGGAATCGTTAACATAACAGAAATGGCGAATAAATCATAAGAAAGGAATAAATTAAAAATCGCATTAACCTCCACATAACAACACAAAGGTTGTAAATACATTACAAAGTATGCAAGTACTCCGAGTTTATAATCGTCGGCTACTAACTATGTATGTAAACTAGTTTAACAATAACAACGTTAAGAAACCAACTAAATGTCCTACACTATTTTAAGGAGTAGCAACTAAAAAAAAAACTTACATGGCTCCATAATTTCCAACAATAAATTAAAGGTGCAAAAACGAAACTCCTCTGAGGCGATATAACGGAATCCAACAAATCTTTGTGGAACGACAAAATAAAGAAACCCAAAATGATACAAAACAAGGCGAATTAAAAGAAAATTACAGACGGCCGGCTATAGTGGCGTTTACAATAAACACATAATTGTACGGGTCAGTGCACCAATGGCATATACGATTGGGCAAAATAATTGTCTTCCATTTGAAGGATAAATCGCAGCTTGTCGCTTTGGAAACAGTGATTTTAATATGCATTATTTTAAAATAATTGCTATTATTATCTCAGTAATATATCATTATCTGGTATATAATATTAAGTGTACTCGTACAAAGATAATAATTTATATATATAAAATGTTTTCTCTGATCTATATTTTTAGTAAGTTATAATGAAAATAGATATATATATATATTTAGAAAATTGATGCTAAGAAAAAAAGGCTGCTCAGATGTAAGTACGTGTGTGGCACCAAACGTATAGAGCCCTGTCCATAATAGACAAGCTATAATCGTCAACACAAGTCACGTGCGAAGTACAATCAATAACAGCAATACACAATCGCCGGCAAAATGTCAGTCAATAACTTGAGTCAACAAGACGGATCAGACGATGCTGCCACACTTAGATTATTACGCGCCCCACGTACAGTCTTCTAATAAATCCAAGAATTGCAATAATATAATCCAAATTTTATTTCTTTAAATGTCGTTTACATTAATTTTGAAGTCCTAATATAACAGGATCTATCAAAAAATATTACAAATACGTCACGTAAGGATCAATTTTGTATAAAATCTGGGAATTTTCTTCTTACTAGCAACACTAGCAGACTTATGTGTTCGCCATAAACTCTTTCATTTGGCTCGGACGAGCCTTATGAACAATAAAACGTTGAGGGCTGGAGATTTGGACTGTAATAAAATATTTGCCCTAGCACACGCTAATCCACGTCCCTTACTTACAAAGGCAATTTAAGAAGTTATAGGCCCAAATAAAGCGATGTCTTGTTTTTATACAAAAGAAGAAAATATTACTGCAGAAATGAAATTTCAATTATAGGGTAAGTAAAAAAAGTAATAAGTAACAAGAATTTCTAGTGTAGTATAAAGAAAACAAGTGACTGTAATTTGTAAATATATTCGTAAAAATCGAACTTGATTATATTAAATAATAGTTTAAATGTTTCTATTCAAGCTTACCATTGTTGAATTGTCAGAATGTGTTTTATTGATTTATATATAATGTGCAGGTAACAGATTATAATATTCATTTTATTTCTTATTTTTAAATACCACCTTACAACTAACGAAACTAGCTCATTTCAGTTAACCCCTATGATTGCCTAATAATTCCTACGATATAGGAATAATATAACCTAAATAGCATTTTAACGAAATTCAGAACGACTTCTATGAGGCGAATAAAACTTCTCCCTCTGATGTGCGAAAGAGGGTCAGAGTTAATTACTCGTAAATTGACCGGGATACAGTTTTATCCGGTGTAAATAAATAGACTGGGATTAGTATGTGTCATACTTGTTATTTATGTAGGTACGTCAAATTTTGAGATCGATCTCGATCGATACGTGCATAAGAAAATACATGTTTAATTTACAATTCTGATTCAACGTTTATAATTTTGTTTTTCTTTTAGCCTTCCCACTGAATCCAGATGGAGGAGCAGAAAAGGCAGGGGGAGCCTAGTGTTAAGACAGTCCGTTCCCCACTTTACGCCAAATTCTAAAGGCATTGCGTGTTAAGTGATGAAAAACAATGTATCGCTTTGCCTCAATACTAGAGCGAAGAAATGAAAATATAACATTTCTTCGAGTGGGAATTGAATCCACAATCTGCCGCTTTTACAGTCACTCGGTGGTTTGCGAGATATATAAAATATTTTTCATATTTTTTAAATTTAACACTATCCGCAGTGTTGCCACTGTATCATAATATAATTGTTGTAACAATTAAGTAATCATTACAAAAAAAATGATTTAGAAAACTGTTACTCGACTTTGAATCACACCGACCTAGAACTTGTTGAGAACTACTCATCCGTAAACCTTTAGAAAAGAAGCCATGGCATTGTTACATAAGTATGAAAGATACCAAATCGACGAATATTTTATTAATATGAAAGCACAAAAGAGGGATTATCTTTTTGGTTAATAACAGCTGTGCTACTGAAATATAAAATGATACATGTTTTTTATTACGTTTCATTTTGATTTTATGTAATTTGCTCGCACAATACAATGTTGTAATTGGTTCATGTAGTTGAGTTTTGTGAAGGGCAAAATAGATTTAATAATAACAAATATTTCATAGAGTGCAGTATATTGTGGAGTAGATGTGTTTTTTTTATTTAAAAGCAAAGATGCTGCACTCGATCTGATCTCAGTGTGTTAAAAATATTGTTATACGAGAAATACTGAGAACATCCATATTGTCGTTCTGGTCAAGTTCCGATCCAATCAAACATATGAGAGTGTTTCTCATACAAAAATATCAGAACGGACAGAAAACAAACCGTGATCGGCACTATAGTGTGAATTCTTCCTTCATTTATAGGTCACAAGCCAGTATCATCAACACCGCTGCACTGTTTTTAAAAGTAGTTAAAAATATCTCCTACTATTAAATAAGAAAGAGTGCTGATATTAGTAATTTTTGATTGTCAACTTTATTGTTGATACCTCTAGATTGCCGGTTACTAAACAGTAACTATACGTAAACTAAACGTGCACTCACAACTGAGTGCACGACGGAACAGAACCTATAATTTTAAGTCAATCGTTGTCGATATATATTATATACTATTAATAATATGGTGAATAATTCATTTTGTTAAAGACTTCGCACACTTGGATATTTTGACGGAAGAAAAAAAATTAACTTTATTTTACTGATATATAAAACGAAGAGGCGAAAGAGGTATGTAGAGACCGTAGCGTTTGGCGCTCCGTTCTCTCTGACTACCCCGCTAGGGATAAAGCGTGAAGCTAAGTTAAGTTATATAAAACTAACTAACACCGCGGCTTAATTTAGAGATTATCGCGTACAACTCAATCGCGTTCTATTTCAACATAATATGAATAATTTATATATTGTTATCAATATTGTTGTGTATTTAATAAGAACGTAATTGACGTATTAAAATACCGCTGACGCCGACATTCAGAGTACGCCGGTACAGTTAATTAAAAGAAATTCCGTCGTTATGCTTTTTCTCTGCAAAAAAAAGAAACGAATGTGCCATGATGACTGCGAGGTGTGAGTGTGAGTAATGTCGTAAGTGGCAAAACAACATTTTAATTGTAAACCTCGTTCCACACCAAAAACAAAGCGATGGGAATTCAACAGTTTATTGCTAATGTTCGTATGGAAATAGCTTGCAGAGATGTTTAATAGCGAATAAGAAATCATTATTGCGAGGTTGATGTTGTAAAAAAATTATCTTTACTTCACAGGAAACGTTAAGTTGAAATATTGCTTATTATTGTTATGGCTCTTTCATAGTGAGTATGGCAGTAATAGATGTTTTTACTTCTATAACTAAGGTAGAAAGTAAGGTCATTTAGATTCCTAAAAATATATTTTTCTTAAAGTCAAACATTTCAAAGATAAACATTTTGAAGTGGTAAATTGTTGTCATCAATCAAAGTAACTTGCTTTGCTTAAAATAATATGTAAACTATAAATCTCTAATCTGTTACTATATATTTTTTTTGATAATTTAATAGATAACATTAATGTATTGAAAAAGATTAAGTTATTAAGAAATATTTTTAAAACCTATTTAATCTATTAATATATTTATATACCCCTACATTGTTTTTTCTCAAATATATTCAATGTTAAAATCCATTTTTTTATAAAATAAATAAATTTTATTATAGTAGATAAAAGAAACATACTAAATTTATTTTAGATTTCTTAATATGTTACAAAGCCATTTGAATATTTTGAATTGGTAACACAACACGGGGAGCAATGGCATGAATTGAATGTTTGAAACAATTGCTTAGAATGCGAAATATGGAGCGATACTTGCAGGTAAATATTGGGTCGCATGCCAGTTTAATATTTGATTTTCATATGTTGCTTCCTATCATATTTATCATTATATGACATTAATAAATATTCAACCCTAAACTGAAATTGTGAGGCCAACCGTGGCGCAAAGGTACAAACGTGCGAATGTAAATGTGGGTTTGATTCCTACTCGAGGAAAGGAAATATTTTCTATTCCTCGCTCTGGTAAAGCGCCGCATTAAGTCTCGTCACTCAACACACAATGGGAAATGGAACACAATGTGAAAGTGGGAAACGGAAGTGTCTTAATGGGAATCCGTGTATGATATATTAAATAATAGACACCTATTCTATTTATTTTATGGTTATTATTATACAATTACAAATTGTTTTAAAAAACGCACACCTTCTATAATTAATAGAGAAATTATAACGAGATCGTAAAACTTCGTCTGTTCCACTTCAGCTCGGCGTTTAATTGTCACCGCAACAGTAGTCAGTAATATTGTTGTTGTTTCCTCGTACATTTGTAATTTGTTGGACTGTAGCAATTACAACTTAAAGCTCTTCTCGTTAACGAAGAATTTTGTATCGCTGTACTTCATAGTACTGCTAACTCACATACATACAGCACGGCGACCGTTCACAATAAAAACCAAACACGTTAATTTAAAACCGTATATCGTAGATTCATTTGTGTTTTTTGTAATGCTAGAAACACTTCGTTGCGTGCTTATTTAAAATTATTTGTAAAAAAAAATGTAATCAAACAGTTTTTAAATATACCTATGTGACTTTTTTTTTTGTTGAATTAAAATTTTGTTTCTTTATTATCTGCGTTCGTGTCCCGTATCGTGTAAGATAGAGATAGAGAAGACAGCACCTACCTAGGTCATTTAGCTCTTTCGGTCTTTTTAGCCGCCAGCGCGATACAAAAGATGGTAATGTGTTTATCAGTCTAGGTGTGTAGGTATGTATGCTTGTTCTTTTACTGTTGTAGAGATAAAACTAGATGACCGGTTCTGATCATTCTTACGTCAATCGATTCACCTTAACCTTGTCATACTGAAAACCAGACGTCATATTGGCAGAATGAAAAAAACTGGACAGTACGAGTCACACTCGTTCAACGAGGGTTCCGTATTAATATCAGCTTATGAGCAGGAAGTACAACTTATAAAAATAACAAGCTTACGTTTGCTGCGTAAGCACTCATTATGTATGAAATAAACTACAATTATTAACTTGTAACTGTTTTTAAGAAATGAATGCTTCCTGTTTCAATAAAGGAAAGAATCCGAAAAATTGAATTTTATATTTATATTATCTACATATAAAAACTATTACAAAAGTATGACTTTAGTTCATTTCAGATAAGATATATTATTAGTACGGGACGCTCGGTGGACAATTCCGGCTCACATTTGGCCGGTTTTTTATAAGTAAAGATAGACGTATTGGATTGCGGAACCCAGCCAACCTTGTTTGTTATTGATAGTAATACAAACCTAAATAATGGTAACACAAAATATTATATAACAGTTAATTATTGGTATAATATCAATTTTCTCGCACAACACACAGCAAGTAACAAAGACACGGCGAAAGGCTCACAAATTGACTGATCCGTCATATCCCTCTCCCTTAACATAAACAGGCAAATCCTTACTTAATTTCAGTCGCAGAATTCAATCAGAATGTAAAGCTTTATACCCTTGCGTAATGTTATAATGCCTTACATTATCCCCTCGTTCATAACATCCGAATCGCGACGACAACGTACGAAACCTTTAATTATTATCAACACATCATTTTCATACCAGTTTCCGAGATTATAGGGCTGGCACGGAAAAATTTACAAATTCAAACATATATTAGATAAATGAACGAGCTTTTTATGTTTGTTTAAAAACTGAAAGATTATTGATGAAACTTATGAAACGTTTTCAATTTATTTTTTCCAATGAAGTTACTTGATTGACTTTTTTATTAAAAACTTTATTATTAAAGATGCAATATAATATAATTAGTTGGTAGTAGTTGAAGTGAGAAAAGATGAGATAATAGAGTAGATGTTAATTTCAAAGATATTTATAAGATAAGCGTCAACCCTTCCGGAGCACGTGGACTGACGTCCCTTACACGCATTTCATATTCCTATTTCCATTCCGTTCCTAGTAGGATTATATTCTGCCTCCGATGTTTTCGTATCCTATTATTTCACGGGGTGAAAATAGGCCACCCGCCACCTCACTCACTCATACAAACATTGACATTTATGTGTGATTTTACTGTAAATATATACATATTCACGCGTGTGTGCTAACGTCTCAAGGAACATTATTGATGTGTGTGTTTCAGTGGGCCTGAACCATTGTCATCGACGCGTCAAAATTATGGGTTTATATCACGATGAAATATTGAAATGTCATTCGCACATGTGATTAATGTAATCAGAGATCCATCAAGTGTTGGACATTTGTATGCTTGCTAATAAGTTGAATATGACAATAACATTGCTTTTTGCTAATTATGAAAGAAAATAATAATTAAATATAATAAAATAAGTCAGTAGATATAAAAAAACAAGTCAAAAATGTTTTTTTGACAAAGTAATTTCAAATTACAAATTTAATTAGCATTTTGTAAAAAAACCCGGCAACCTGCACTCAAAGTCGAATGAGGCAGTGCGCGATAAACAAGTGTCGCTTATGCAAGATCACGAAAGTAATTGCTCCCTTGTCTGGCGCAACACTTGACGCTGGAGCAGGACGGGACTCTCTGAGGGCATACGAGCAAACAGGATAAAAGACAAAATCATCAACAAAGGCCTAAGCGACTATAATGATTGATGGCCGGCCGTCTTGCGCTGAGCTCTATTTAATCACTTTATTTCTCCGTTTGTTTTGGGATAATTTGGTATTCGTGTAATTTGTATATGAAATGAGAACACCCGGGATGAGAAGCTTCATATCCGGCGTCTATCCGGAGACCGGGGTGTGCCGAAACGGATTCGATGCTATCATATGCCGCGCTATCGTTAGCTTACATTTATAATAACCGGTCAAGTGTTAAATATCTTCCATGTAAATAAGAACGTAAAAAGAAACTTCTATTATGACGCTTTATTAATTGGCTTCTCTTCTATTTTTTATTTAAACTTTTAAACTATACCAAATGAAATTATTATAATACTGTATAACAAAAATTATTACTATTAAAAACTTACCACTCATGTGTCCGTTTTCGTACGGCGAATAATCACCGTTTTCTAGTCGATGTTTCTTGAAGGGATGACCAGGGAACTGTGTAGCGGCAAGTGAAAGACCCACGCCCGACGCGCGTTTCGGTGGTCGGCCCGGTCTGGAGCTGCGGACATAGTAGCACGTTACTGCCGTTTATGACGGTACACTTACATTTTAGATGAGAATAATAATTATTTAATAACAACAATATATTTTATTAATAATTATGTATTATTATTATTATTATTATTAAACTCATTAGTAGATATTATTTATATCTAAAGCCCAAACGCCAATCTGATGTTGTGTGTGTTATTATTAATTGTAATTTCGCTTTCCCCCATAAAATAGCTTATATTATATTTATGTATTTAGTTTCCTTCTTCTTGTTACCCCAAAGTATAATGTTAGGTTCTTCAACTGAATAGATACATCTTATTTTCTATTGTAAATATAAAAAATTAAATAATAATATCATCAAATAACGAACGGTTATTCAAAACATAGTGAAAATTATATAAAACTAACTAATCACTTTTATTGCCAGAATCAAACACTGCAGTTCATGATTACTATCGTATAACTTTGTATTACTTTGTATACCAATTCCAAAAATATAAAATAGCAATATTTTTTACAATTACAAGCACAATTTAACTACACCAGCTTCACGCTTAACCCTAAATACCTAACTAGTATAATAGGCAGATCCCAGAGAGTGTCAATGCTCTACTTTTCGCCTGAAATACTACGTGTTGAGTCGCAGACCACAACGCCACCATTCAGTAGGTACCTACATGTTATTTAAAAAACACAGTACGACAGATAACTAATTAAGCACAATTAAAACGAAATGGGGCAGCATCCAAATCGCCTTACGTAAGTTGTTCGTAGGATTTATCCAATAAATCATGTTCTCGTGTGAGGGTAGATTCCAGATTTATTTTTATTTATTTCACTCCCCCAAGATTTAATGCCGAGACATCGTCCACAGTTTCCACAATTTCACGCTTATTGTTTTCCCATCCGTGATTTATAGTCAAGTAATAGAGGACGGTATGTTCTTAGCCGTAATAAACATTGTCACCTAAATCTTTGCCCTTAAGCCTATTGCTTGCTACGCTTGACCACAGCAAAATATACCTGCTTCTATAAATTAAGATTTTCTATTAAGTGATATATCAGTTGCTATAAACGATGTAGACAAAATATTACATTTTTAAATATTGTAAGACATATAAGATAAAATAAAAAAGATAACAAATAAAATTTCTGCCACAAAGTCGATATAAATGTCTATCTTTCTATGTATTATACTTCAATTCACCCATCGCAACGATATTAAAATCTTCTCTCTATTTCTACGAATAACAGTAGTATTTTCATTTATTACTAGCATTTTATAACCACTTATTACAATTAAAAACAACATTAAAACGAGAACGCAAGTTTAGCATGCCTACACCGATTGGCAATCAAATAAAGAAAGCGCACTTGCCACTCGTAATACCACATAACTAGCATTACGTATCGTCGGACAAGTTCGGCAATTATCGGGGGAGCGATGCTGTTATCATAGTATCAGCTTACGCAGAAACTGACTCTCGCCTATTTATTTTTATGTCAGCAACCGTCATTATGAGACACTCCATTAGCTTGGATTGTGGTATCTCGTTTTCGGTAGGTGGGGCGAATCGGTAATATGACGATTTTGTTTCACGACTTTATGAATAAGGTGCGTATTAAATCATTAGATACACATACGCTTGTATTTATAGGTGAATTATTAAATCATAAAATATATACATATTTTGAAGCTTTTGTCTTATTATGATACCTAAGCAACACTATTGTAAAGTTTCATCCAAATATGTTCTGTTTGTGCTTGAAAGTGTTTAAATGTAATCGAAGGACATTGCTATGTAACGCTAAAGACTTCTAATCACAAATAAGTTAAGTATTTAATAAATTCCTTACGTCTTTTAAATTGAAATCATCCGTGCTATAATTAATAATGTACAAAAAGTGATTATGATTTGATAAAACGTATAAAAGAAACCAGATACAATATTTGGAACAATAAATTTGGTGCATTAATAAAAAAGTCTTTCCGGTGGTCGCACATCGACAGATGTATACAGAAATAGCGACAATAAATTGGAAATTGACGCGCACAAAAATTTTTAACACCTTAGTGTAGTAACGGACGCGTAAAAATCAAATAAAAGTACAATGTGTACCTAATTGAATATTAGATTTCAAGGTAGTAAAGGAGGCACCGCATGCATTGGGCATAGTAATTATTTTTTTTAGTTGTGATTGTGTCGCTTTAAGCTTAAAACGGATTTGTATGTTATTAATATTAACATGATGAATGACAAATAACTCCGACAATATATGACAACATAATGTTTTTAGGTTTGATTCTTATAATTATAGTAGTAAAATCTATTTATATTACTTCTTAAGTGAGAAAAAACACGTTGTTTTACTCTATTCTACTAAAGTATAGAGAGATATTTTTAAAAATTTAACAATCGCACCAAATAAATCGCACAATGTATTGTAACCTCTCAAAGTAAGCCAGCACGCGTGCCTTATACATCTGAATTTTAACGAGAATTCCTATTAATAATTTTAGATGCCAACCTTCAACTCCTTGATCTCTAGCCACAAACTTTTCCACCAATTCGTTTGAACAACTCCTACAATAATACAGAAGCGTAAAAGGAAACAAAACGTAAGGCGCGACGAAACCGAATATTGAAAGTGTCGAGGGACAGAGATAAGGAACGCGTGCCCCTTGCCGCCACTTAGACCGTAATCTGAACACCAAAGCTCACTCCGATAAACTGCCATTAAAAAGCGTTCGATTTATTACACGACGATTTCCTAACGATTTATATGCATTCGCAAAGTGCAGAACACTATCGACTGGTGTCAATGTATCCTCGATATAGTTAAGTATCGTTTACTTAAGAGTATTGCAGCTCGGGTTCAATATGGAACCCACCTGCCTTTTAAGATCAAGCTGAAGTTACTTTTAAAGATTTTATTTTTTATTATTAATTAATTTTCTCTATATATATTATGCCTACTATATTTTATACTGATCGTAAAATAAACTAATATTTCTACACCTAAATCGTAAATTGTAATTATTTGAAAGTCATATAACATAAATTTGTGAAAACAAAAACACATTTACAATTGTCGATTACATTAATATTTTTTCGTTTACTCCTTACAGAACACCATTTGTAAACATTTTCTCTGTAACCCTTCCCCATACCCCAGTGAAACTTACACCGCGGCTAGTTTTGCTTTTTGTTATATTTGCCTGGCAATATTCATCGCTCAACGCCCATGTCACTGAATAAATACCATCCACAAAGGACTCCCCAGATATTGCTGACAGATCCACCCCTAATAGATAGACAGACCTACTTTAGTAAACACACAAATCTATATAATAAATATAGAATATCGAAAGACCTTCAATATAGACGTTTACTAAAATATTATATTTAAAGTTTTAAAACAATTTTAACACCCTATTTATTAGAGTTATTAAGAGCACAAACGGTCGCCGGTACTCGCACTATGAATAGACGACGAGTCTCTGTTATTATATTTGTGTAACTATTCTCGACTCTTAGTGTACGTGTTCACACTCACTGGCAATTACTAACATTAAATCATAAAATTCACGTGGCATAAACATCCTTCCCTAACGTATATAAAAAGTCAGAAGACTAAATAAGAGACGCTGACAGTCGATGGCTAGCTAATAGTCATAATCTGTGTGGGTACGTACGTACGTATATTTTTTGTTCCCTTTTATTTAGTCGATACACTAACTCGTATGGGAATGTTTACATAGTATATTCTTAACTTGTGTTGCGTGTTTGTGATTACTGCGGACTGTTACTAAATCTGAAATACTAAAACAATATTTGTATAATGACGTCACATGCTTGATCCAATTGGATACAAAGCACCAATGATATCACATTGTACTATCAAAAATTATAATTTAACATATCTTGGGCTCTACAAGACGACGTTTCCTTTTCAAAATAAGATGGTGTACTAAGGAAATATGATGTACGTATTACGAGAAACAACGAAGCTCTGTTTTTAAAAATGGCTCAGGAATCGGTACACAAAGTAAAACAAACGCGCGTAATCTTATCTACAGTAAACTCAAACGCAGTAGCAGTTTGTCTTGGGTTCAGTACAAACATGATAAATGATTTCGGTTTAAAAAAGTGTTGTTGTATTTTGTAAACGAGTTCCGGTCGGAGGGAGAGGGATTCTTTCCTTGATTAAATTATAATACCTATTCACCTTGAGAAGTACCTGGAGAAGAAGAGAAACCAACATTATTGATTTTCCAGAAAAATCTAATCTATTGCTACATAATCTAATATTTAACTAAAATTAATATTTTACAAAAAATAAAAAGACCACATTTTATGTCAATAAAGGAATTATTTTAAAAAATGCAAAGAAAATTAATTGTAGCCAAAAATGAGAGGGTACATCGACAGTAACAATAAAAAAATGAAAGCAAAGCCGCGTTTAAGCGTGTCGTAAAAATAAAAATTAAATAAAAAATGCTTAGGGTGAAAAAGTTTCTGAGTGTAATTTGGCTTTACAATTATTTCCAGTTCGGATGTAACGGCGCTCTCTTAATGTTACCTGTCCCTAGGCTATAAATCTAAACCAAGAACCAATTAAATATAACATTTGTACATGAAATTTAAATCTTTTAACATTTTTACTCAACCTGTTACATAAAAGCGGACAGTCCAAAATAGACTCTATTTTTTTAGAAAAATATATAATATAACTATTTTAATCTTTTTTCAAATTGAATTATTTTAATTATAGCACCTACATTATTGAAATAAGTAGTTTACGAGATTGAATTTATAAGAACTCTTAAAACATATAGAAACAATTTAAAATTGATCGTGATAATCAGGTTTTTTGCACGAGTTTTTGTTATCTGATAACATAATTATTACAGACTGCACAGTTCTGTACCTACTTCATATATTTTCTTTTTAAGCATTCGCTAAGACTATCAAATCGTGTTTCTTATACTGTAGACGCAAAGAAATCTTAAGTTAATAAGGCAAGTCACCGCTTACTCAGGTAGCTAGTACGTTTCAATATCTTGAGGCATTTTATTTACAAAACTAATTACGTTGGTCCGATAGCTATTAAACAGCTCCGGGTGCTCTTGATTCGATGACAGTTAATAAAGACATTACAAACGAATTTAATATCAGAGCATTCCATCTTTATATTTCCTATTAGAGATTCTACAATGAAATACCGCTTGCATCATAATAACATTTGTATTTTAATCAGATATACTTGTATTTCTGATATAAGCAAGTAGATGTAATTTAAAGAAAAATCTGATATCTCGAAATTTTCTCATAGATATTGTTTAATAATGAAAACCTTCCTTTTTATAAGAAAACTGGCCAAGTCTGAGTCGGAGTTGCCCACCTAGCGTTTCGTACCAATTTCTAATTTGAAGGTCAACGGGAAGTGTGAGTACGCAACGAATTTCTTGAAAAAGTAACAAAAGCTATGCATATTGCTCGTATCTGTTGATTGCGTTGATTTAGGAAATTGTTTTTTTCTGTGTTCCAAGGGACCGTAAACCTGAATATTTAATATTCATTTTAGATAGATGACGGACAACCAAGTGACCTTATAAGGGTTCAGTTATTTTCTTTATGAGATACGGAACTCTAAAAAAATACGTTCTAATTAAAAAGATAACACATCTACTGATACAATTTGTGAGAGAATATCCTCTTTACGATAAAGCTTAAGAAAAAAATGTTTTATTCTTTTTTTTGTAATTTTTATTACCTTTGGCACGAACTATCGTCGTTTCAACGGCACGTCACGTGATCCTGATAATTGAAATGTCCAAACACTAAATTTATGTTGCTACTATGATGACTCTATATCATTTTTATTATCATCAGACGTACCAGAATGCCAAAATGAAGATTAATTTACAATTTAACATGACTTTTGTGATACATCCAAGTTAATATTCACATTTATGCAGACATAATATTCAGAACTATTTAATATTATTACAAACATAACAATGTAAAGCGCCGTGCATCCCTTCCACGAATGCTAGGGCAAAATAATCAGCCCTCAAGGGACAAGCTCCCATAATTAGCGGCTGTTCATTTCTTAATTTCAATATTTAATTACAAAGGAAACTCGATGACTGCGAGAAGAAAGAGACGTCATCTTCAGAAAGTTACAAATCCGTTTCGTTTTATTCGTTCAGAATTAAGTACCTACCAACGCTGGCTTCTGTATTAATTCCTCGCCTACAATATCAAAGGGTTTAGAATAAATAAGGTGTACTTAGAAAATTGAATCATTGTAAGTGAAATCGTATTTATAACTCAATGCATATGTATAATAAGCAACATTTGCGCTTACTAAAAAGAAAGGAAAAGATTTTTTTTTTTTGTCATTTACTTTCCGTATTTAGGTTTTAATTCATTATAAATTATATATTTTATGCAAAATATATGGGCACATTAATCTTTTTGGGTAAATATGCATGATACTATTATCCGTGTAACTTTATCTGATCAGCCTTCTAACAATTCCCTTTGTCATAACGCTATTGTCATTCCGGTAATAGCCCCCGACGTATTGTCGTTTTATTCTATTTCCTCCAAGCTTTATGAAATTTTCTTTTAACTGAATTTCAATGTATCTTGAATTTTTTTTCGAGAGTGAAAGTAAATAAAACTCACTAATCACAAAGGAGAAATGTTTCATTTAAAACGGCAATATCAAGAATTCATATTTGTAAAAAAGTCAAACAATCAAATGAAATTAATTTCTCTTTGTAGGTGTTTTTCGTTTGGGACGTTTCATTGTGGCGTGGTGTGTTTGGCATGTTTTGTTCAGTCTCTTTGACGGCCGCTGGTCAGGACGTAACCATTCACGCACGTATTGGCCGACTGTTTTGTGTTAAATTATACAATTTCTGGCCGAATGACCACGTACGCCCCCGCCACCGTCGGTCCCGCCCTTTCTTATAACGGTGTTATTGTCAAATGTGACTGTTCAAATTAAACATTAAACGTATTAGAAATTTTGTCAATTTGAAATTTTATGTAAATATATTTTTATAAGAATTATTTTTTATTTTATTTTGTGTATGAAAAAGTAATTAATTTACGAGAATTTCATATAATTAACTCTCTAAACTACCATTAAATTGCAACACACAAATCTACCGATTAAAAGAAACGGGCACCAAAAAATAAATAAATAAGAGTATAACAAATCAACAATACATCAGTCATTCTGCAAATTAATATTAGAACCGAGCCTCGAATCCTGACCGCTGGCGCCAAGTTTTTTTATTCCAAGCAAATGTTTTAAAAAAATTAAACAGTTCGACGCGAAACATAAACGGATCGGATACAATACTATCGACTTCAATTTCCAAACGAATTTACTTTGTCGCTTTTAAAGGTTTAATAGTGTTCATTTAGAGTGATATGGTTCATCTGGAACAAAATGATAATGTCTATCGCTACCGTTCCCGGCGTTTGTTGTGTTTTTTATCTGTAAACGGTCTATTGTATTTAAAAAAAAAGGAAATTGCTACCTGGCTAACACATTTGGTTGGTCCCTAAATTAATTTCATCTAATCCTGGCGGTTAATGTTGTCGAGTCATACAAGTCGTATGTTAACATCGGCTTTTAACTAGTGTTAGGAAAAAAACCGAGAAGCTCATTTTTCATCAACGTGCATTATAAAGACACTTGAAAGATAAATGCAGGTTCGTTTCAATATACATAAAGTTCGTTCGAGCACTGTTACAAGCGTTTGACAAGATATTTTAAAATTTATCAAATACAATTTTCAGGCGTTGAGTTCAGCCACTTCAGTTACAATACGTAATGCCTTCACAATTCGGCGAAAAGTCGGGAACGTGTCGTAATATACCTACCTAATATCCCTCTGCCTAATCAGGATAGAGCGTGATACTAATACGTGAAAATTAAATATAATTGAATGAACTCGCAGTAATATATATTTAGAATAATTTGAAATAAGTAATAAAAAATTGGTAATTGTTACTAATAACTTATTACCTTTACAAAAATACACTAAATATATACAGTTCAACATTATTTTGTAATTAATGAAAGCAAACAATAAAGAGATTTGAAACAGAATAGTGTCCCGGACGTGTATGTGATCGTTTAGCGCTGAACAAAAATAAACGTTATGATTTACTTAACGGTTTATTAGAAAAACATCAGCTGTCAAGAAGTATAGAAATAATTCATACGCTTTAAATATATGTAGGTAGTCAATAGTCATACAGAAAATTTATTATTATTAAATTTATTATCACGAAAGAAAGATATAAAATAGAACAGGTAAGCTTTTAGTTAAATGCAATTATCTTTTTAAATAAGCATGTATAAGTACATTATTTTTAGTAAGCGCCATGGTTGTGGGTTTGATGCTCACTCAGGGGATTTATTATTTTTATTCCGCCACTAACATGCAATGTTTAGAATTCGGGCGAAAGGCATTATTTTATACCACAATGTTAAAAATGTAAATTGCTAATAAGATAAAATAGATCTATGTTTTGAAATTATTTACTATTTCATTACAGTTAAACGATAGGTAACAGTAAGATAGGTCTTAATATATATTTTTTAATTTTTAAAAATGTATTATACTAGCGACACAAACGCGGCCTTGCCCGCTTAAGCTTATTGCTATATTATGACCAAATTATACAAAATGCTTTTATCAATGCATATAGCCTACAGTCTATATGCAGAATATAATTTAAATACGTTTAATATTATTTGCACGAAAGTGGAACCAACATCCATCTTCACGAACTTTTACATTTATAATATTAGCAGGATAGTAGGATTAGTAAGGGTAAACCCTTACTAATTTACTAATTTTAAACGGTAAGAACATTCACAAACACAGCAAGTACTTACTACATTTCAATGCTTAGGAATTTTAAAATAAACACAAGTTATTCATAAATCACAAGCGTAATAGTTACATTCTGACGTTACGTAAGTATATCTGAAAAATCTTTTGTTTGATCAGACTCAAACATCTGGATGTTGAACAGAAGTTCATAATAAAATATGAAGAAAAAACACGTTAAGTCCTTTTGTATCGGCCGCTTATACTCGTACTAAACTATGAATGAATGATTTTGATACTTTTAGCTTTCAAATGAATTATCATAGAAAATATCTTAATAGTTTATAGAATATATATAAAGATAAATTAACTGTTGTAAGCTGTTGATGCATAGCCCTTATCACATAATCTTTGCCAATTAATAGACAATGTGAAGCCAACCACAAAAAAAAACATAAATAGTGGCCCGAAGGGCAGTGCAGTAATAGGTTAATTGCGTTTATTATATACAGTATAAAAAAACAGTTAGTAACCATGCATAATATCCATTCATTTAATTAAATGCCAGTTCTACCGGTTTATTATAGTGTATTTATTTTCTGTGCTACTATTAATATGAATCATTCTAAAATCATAAATATGCACTTGTCTCTGTTTAGATTAGTCTATGGTTAGTTGCCAAATCGCTTGAAATTGGGATCGCAATTAATTGAAAATATTATTTTAGAATCTATTTCTAAAAAAGCTGAAAGATTGGATGATTTATCATCATTTGTATTACCTTAGCACAATAAATTTAAACAATAATATTAAAATATTCTAGTATCAAAACAGTTGCTTTACATCTGCACTGCAGCCGAAACGTACTCGTAGTGTCTTATAGTAACTATCTAAGATTTGTTTTGATAATACATCATAAAACTATTAAATATTGGATCGTTGAGTGAGAATACCCGAACTGTTGTTACGTTTCAGTGCAAGTGATAACCGACGAGCGAGTGGATTAATACAAACAAGAAATCTGTAGCTCCTTGTGTTTTTACTACGAGATTTAACTTAAAATATAAATTTAAAATAATAATCACTTATGATATGTGCTTTACACTCATTACTTAAGCCCAGATTTAGTTACGAACGTAGCGATTTGTTATTTCAGCGTTTAGATGATGTTTAAACCTTGTTATGTTTTGTTGGAGGCATGTGGGAATCATTCTTTTGTTTTACATCCGGGTTACATATTTAATTATAGGTCAATCGATTGCAAATGTATAATTTAGATTAAATGAGAACGCTGATGCAACGTATGCATCGATTGTTTTAAAAGGAAATTATCAATGGAGAGGAATGAGAGCTACATCAGAATTTAAAGTGATATCACATAAACGCAATAACCTACATTTTTCATTCAACGAGGTACATTATCAACACCGCTTGACATGCGTCAGCGCGGTACTTCCGTTCCCAGCCTTTGCTTATCTCTGGCAAATATAAAACGAAAGTAATGTAAATCTAAGATGAAAAAATTATCTGTATTTTTATGTTACGCAATTATGTAAATACGCTAGATTTCTTATGTTTGTTTGAAAAATAAGATTAATTGTGGAAAATTTTAACTGTTTAGAGTTTAATGTCAAAAATATTAATAATATAAAATTTATTTAACTAAGGTTAGTTTTACTTTTTTATTCTCATTTGTTTTCTAATATTATAATTTGTATAAGGAATATGCGGGATATCATTGAATTCAAAAGGAAAAAGCTATTTAAAAATAACAATCGTGCCTTGTTATCGCTTTGTCAATTCTTAAATATTTTCACCGAGTTGTCATTCCAAGGTAAATAAGGCGACGCCGCTGTCACACCAAATAAATACTAGCCTGTCACTCATACGAAACAAGTTAATAGACACAATCAATTTACCCAAAATTGTATGTAGGAGAAAAAACATATTAACTTGGCGAGTCACGCAACTGAGCTGTCAAAACTGTAGCTTGTAGGTAGGTACCTCTCGCTGGTGTTCTCTAACGGTTTTGTGAATGCTGGGTGCATTAGAATTCAATAAGGCTGATTGTCTATCGCCGTTTTCTTTTGAAACCTTATAATTATAGTGACACTAATGTGATCTTTAACCTTTCAATTAAGTTCCTGTGTGTGTTTAGTTGTTTTTATTAGTTAGTAAGTTGTGGATTCGAATCTGCAACTTATTTTTTTTTTAATTTTAAGTTGTGGATTCGATTCGCATTCGAGGACTTTTTTATTTTTTTTTATTTCCTGTCTTTGGTAACGAGGAAAACGCGGCGTTGAGATCCACCAGTCAAAATGCAATGCCTCAATAATTCAGTGGAAAGTGGAATCTTATTGTGAACGGAGTGTCTTAACGCTAAGTTCTAAAAAAAATAAGCAGATATAGAAGTGGAAATAAATGGATTATGTAATTATAAGTTGTTATATGTATGTATGTTCACTTAGTTGCTTAGTTCATTCTAAAAAAGTGTAGTACTATAACAAAATACAATATTTACAACTTTTCTTATAACATTTATTTTTTTGTAATGAAATGAAAATGTTTGCTTAAAAATAAATAAAGGAGGACATTGATATTCGTTGAATGAGGTCAAGATGCACTCAGTGCCGTCGCGTGCCGCGGTTGCGGTTAACCCGTATATTGCTTGCTTCAAATCGCTCCATTAGGGGGATATTAGCTTACGAGATTTCTGTTTTACTTAAATTATGAAAATATAAAATAATAGTTATTACAAAACTGGATGATACATATATTAGTATATACTAATGTTTAGTTTTCTTTTAAAGAGGTTACGAGAGTTAGAGGATCAGGTTACTATCATGTTATTAATGAAATCGAAAATTTTCCTAGAAATAGACTGAGATTCGATCTCACGGCCGTTGCGTTCAGTCAATCACGTCCTAGTCGTGTTGCGTTAGCATTACTTCATTCGTTCATATGAAAAATATCTCAAGACTACTATAATAAGAACAAACCACTCATTTGTATATAACTATGGAATCTCCTTTTCTATATATTTTTAACTACAAATCAACACACCCTTTAATTAAACCGACGACACTGTGTCAATTGTAAGTGTAACTATAGGTAGAACTAGTTAGGAGTGAAACAAAGTCCCATATAATTCAGTAGTATAATTGTCCTGCTGTTTGTTTTGTGGGGTTCGACTTGCATTACGTCGAGTAAACATGGAAGTTAGCCACGTGACTGTTGGGCTTCATTAACTAATAAATACCTAATTAATTTAGTCACGTACCTAGTAGTTTACAAAACATTGGAATGATTTTATATGTTTAGTTAAATGTATGTGCCATGGTCATCATGACGCAGGAGTAAAAGCGTGTGACTATAAACGCGACTGATGTGGGTTCGATTCGGTAACGGAAATATGAAATATTTTCATTTTTCCATGATGAACCAGTTGTTGGACATTACTTATATCGAGAAAAATACAAAACTTATATATTTATATCATTAAATTTGAAAATTTAAAAAAAGGTCGATCATTAGTGTTCGTCGGCTACTGGTGCTATTGTCTTATAAAAAAATATAAATAATAAACACCATTGATTTTCTCTCTTCGTTTTTTTTTTGTTTAAAAGTAAATTAAAATTATTACGTAATACGTAACCCACTGTATTCTATTTAGTAGACTAGATACACCTTTATAGAAGATTGAACACCATTTGCTTGCCTAGGTACCTACTAGGTATCATACGGAACAATCAGGGCAAAGTGAGGCCCATTCAATTATCCCTGAAAATTGCGTCTCATTAAAATAATAAAGCAGCCGGCGGCGAAATCAAATTGAACGATAACAAAAGCTTGTGTTAATTCGAAGCGACAGCGCGTTTTGCTCATGTCCGATAAGAGGCACTCAATTGTACAAGGCAGATCCAGGAACTCTACTGTCACAGCACCAGAATCGTTGGCACTTATCACAGTTGGGATAATCTTATCTGTTCTGTTTTGTTGCAGCCAGAAAATTTTAAATAAATAATAAAATAAAAATACTTTACATATTTCATGTAAGTTATTTGCACAATGCATTTATATATCTATGAACGCCTATCGTGTATAAATACTATAATTATAAGTAAGTATATTTATATTTTTGTTTTTTTTTATTTATAATAATAACAAATATAATATATAACAAGTTCCCATATCACACTGTATTAAGGGATGACATTAGCCTTATAGTGAAGTACCATAACTCAGAAGCCGCAACACTACCTACGCGTATCTGTAATTCAAGCACTAAATTCAGTTAATGCGTAGCGGCGAACATAAAGCATCGATCATAGGAGCAGCCGACCCCGTCGACGTCCGCGCAATAATAGCGATGCTCCACTGCAACCCCAAATGCAATTGAGTACATTCGTGCGGGTATTGAGTTACAATAATGCGATGGAAACATTTGCATTGCATCCTGACTGCCGATAGTTGGCTTGAGGTGGTGAGGTGTGGAGTGAGGAGTGCGGAGTGCGGAGTGGGTGCCTCGTCATACACCCATTAGGTGTATTGCTGAAACTGCTCACTTTATTAGTCAACCCTCCTGTATTCTAAGTACAATTGTGAAATTAATATAGTTTACATTACTACGTCAAACATTTACCTAATATAAAATCACATTTATTGATGCACTTTGAATACACAGAACTTAAGTTGTTCATAATATATGCAAGTACATGAATAATAATATTTACAAATATTTAAAAGTAACTATCAATTAAATATCCTTTTTATAGATCAATACTCATATCTACATACCCAGAGCTTACTCCACCCTATTTGGTGACCACTTGGTGGCCATCCCGCAAATTGCTCTTTCCAAACAAAATTGTCAATAAAACTCATCTGATTCGCAGTTAAACAAGCGAACGACATTATTAATTTATGCGATGTAATATGGCGCAAGCGTTGCCGGGATACAGTGTAAATTATTAATAGTGCTGGGGTAAAAATTAAGCTTAAATCGAATGGGTAGTTTGGACAGTAACGTTCGTTTTATGTTTCTATGGACAGATTAATTTGTAGGGTGATAACAGTCCCCGAAATCTCTGTAATAATGATCGGGAGAATTGCAGCACGTTCATTTCTATGCAAAAGTTAAAGCTTGATTGACTATCAATCGGCATCAATATAATCTAATGATGTATCCTTGTTGAATGTGTTAGGAGTTGATGAAGGTGAAAATGAAACAATCACATTTTCTGCCGGCGTTGAACGTAGACAGGTACTGAAGGCAAATAGCTCCCTCGCGTCTTGATGTTATCTTAAGAGAAAGCGATTACACAAATCTGAAGAAGCTATTAATCCGGCTCGCTGCCCTCGAATGGCATCATGGTTTGTTTAATAAAATCGTGAATTTACATATCAAAACCTACAAAGGGGCATAATTGGACCCGATGACTTAGAAAACGTGGTGGGTGAGGGGGAGGGGGAGGGGGAGGAGGCGCCCCCCGACAACAAACAAAGGAATTATACCCGCCTCAAGAAACTTTTAGCAATGGAAAACGCCTTAACAAACAAACGCGTGTGTATCTAATGAAATTCCTATGGTTGCATAACATACCTACCCGCGTGAGCGTCGAGCGTTATTAGCGGAATTATTTCTTGGAGTAGAATCTTTGAAGGCGGCTGCCCTTTTGGAAAAGTTGATAAGAAAACGGGTTGCGTACTTCTTGGAGATTTCATTAGTTCGTAACTATGTGATGTGTTACGCTAGGCATCTAATTTATTGAGTAGGCGTAGCCGGAGGAACGAATGGGCAGCGAGCATTCGAAAATGGAATAAAGTTGCCGAATCACCCGCTTTGAGGTGAAGCCGACGACACGATTCGTTAGGAGACAAATGTTTGGATTCAATTCCAACATATTTTTTCGTCGAGGGTAATTAGCAACGGTATATTTGAGTCGAGCAATGCCGACCGCAACGCTTATATAATTAATTTTATATTAGCTTAGGAGATTAATCACTTACAAACAAAATATAAACTGTTTCGATTTATGCAAATTATCATTTAGAAAAGTTAAAAAAATATCGCCAATAATTGACAATAGTCTATATAAATTGTATCGAGCCCGTACAATATTTTGATCGTCCAATAAAATAATCTTCCATTAGCATTTTGAGGAACATAAAAGCGAACCGAATCGCCTACTGAATCGTTTCAAGTCAGTTAAAATACTTCGCTATGGGAAAGCGAATCGTAACAAAGGAGCGAGCGTTGTTTTCAACAGTTACAAGTTAAACTTTAGTAGTTCTAGTTATATCTTAAGCATATAGTTACTTCAAGAATAGAATAAAAGAAAGTCACTATTATTGAATACTTCCAACAACATTGACGAGATGTCGAAGTAGAAATTGCTTTTATCTATCTCTATGTATGCGCCATCCATCGTCAGATCGAATGTGAGGCGTGACGATGAATTATAGTATCTATTAAGTCGCACGACTACGAGATTCCATTGTGTTCAATAGATATTTATACAAATAGATACGTCAAACAATTTGATCTTATAAGAAAATGTAATAAGCTGAGTACACTTTTTTTTTATTTATTTTTTTTTCTTTCAAATATCGTACTTAGAGTTTTAATTATTCATTCTTACTCTATTTATAATTTAGGCATTACACATATTTCGATTTTTTCTAAAATGCAAAATATAGCGCAAAAACACGTCGTTATTCACTTTCCTCCTCCTTTAAAGACTGTCTTATGAGCTTGACAAAAATAATTTCAGATTTTGTTTAAAAATAATATCTATAAATAAAATTATAATTTATAAATTTATTATTAATTATAATATTATAATAGTAAAATATAAGGAACATATCTCATCAACGGTCTTTATGTTAAAAATAAAATTTAAAAAAAACTATATTTTTTGTCCTTTCTGTAATTCAACAGCTCTATAGTCAAAGACGATTTGTACTAATTATAACGCGCGAACGGCGAAGCGATTATCTTAGTCTCAAGATATTCAAATTAGTTTATTCGCTAAATGAGAAATATCTCTTATAAATAAAATTATCTATATTTTTCCATTTTTTATATAAAGAATAAGAAAATAATAAAAAGTAAAGGAAGTTTCTTATACCGTTATGTACCTTAGTATTGATCAGAAAAGCAGAAATTTAAAAATAAAACATAGACTTAGCTAGCAACAAAAGAAAATTTAAATTTGTGTATAGAAATGCCTTATTCCCAGCAGGAAGATTGTTCTTAATTCGTTTATTATTTTTCCGGTTCATCCCTCTTCATTTAATAAGTAGCACAATGTGTACCTATAAATACCTTATTGAAATCGGTAAGCGCTATGCATTATACGCTTACAGACTCTACCCCGCTATGTGCGAATCGCAGAGGAAACCTGGTAACCTAATGTTAAGACACTCCGTTCCCATTAAGCGAAGCGAAGAAATGAAAATATTAAATATTTCATTTCTGTGTACGCTTTTGACATTTGTTAGTTTGTAAAATTTAATAAAAATTGACCTGTTTACGTTATAGTGACAATCATAGTAAATACAAAGGCATCCGGATGGCAGTAAAGAAGAAAGGATTTGATGGCACACGTGTACGAGTGTGGCGGGTGTAACTTAACACTTGGTAGAACAAAGACTGGCAGACAGAAGTGTCAATATCCTGATGGAGACTCATAAGATGCCCCTATGATGACGGCTGCACTCGTTCATAAAGCATCATAGTACTTTACTCGCTCTGTGGGAATATTAGAACCACAAATTACGCAATTACTTTTTAATGTAATAGATTTAATATCACATACAGAATATATGAGGCCACACATGGCGCAGGGGCACAAAGTGTGAGTGTTAAAACGAGAGGTTGTATGTTTAATTCCACTCATCGCGCAATGACTCCATAATTTGGCGGAATATGAGGAACGGAGTGCCTTAGCACTAAGTTCTTAAATACTTTTTAGACCATAATTAAAAATCTGTCGTTACGGAAAAATTAAACACTAAGTAAGCCAACATAAATGGAAGGCATTGGTAATTTACGTTGTAAGAAAGCTTTTAGATTCTATTAATGTCGATACTCAACCCCCTAAAGAGTTAGAAACACGGAATGGAATTATGCGTCCCCTAAAAGTCGCCAATGAAATTGGAGGCACAATTTATTCTGCATCAGGTTTGTCTAATATTACCCTTCACTTATCAGTTTTCAAATTATTATACAAACTTTATTTTAAATAATATCGTATATAGTATTGGTTTGATTTTTAAAATATAAAAAAAAACATTTGTGTTTGAGGCCAGCTGTGACGCAAGGACCCAAGTGTGTGACTGTAGACGCGACTGGTTGTGGGTTCGATCCCCACTCGAGGAAATGAAATTTTTATTGTCATACATTTATATTTTCATTTCTTCGCTCTGGTGTCGAGTCAAAGCGCCACTCAACACGCAATGCCTCTAGAACTCAGTGAAAAATGGGAACCGGAGTGTCTTAACACTAGGTTCCCTCTGCTTAACCTGCTGAACGCGGGATACAGCGTGAAGCTGATTTAATTTATTTCATTCAATTGAGTTGCAAACTTGTGTGTTTATACGAATACAAAAACAAGATTAAATAATTGTTGCTCTTAATGAAAGCAAAGGGCCCGCAGAACGCTATAAAATCTTAAGCGAGGACATGCAAACACATTAATTAATAGAAGCAAAACAAACTTCAGAAGTCTATAGCCGTGCTGGCCCCAACTTTTACATTAACACCGGGAAAGGGGAGCGGTTACGGTTGCACCTATTACTGTGCCGTTTTAGCTTTCGTACTGTCATCGACAAGCGTCGTTTACTTCCTAATGATATCCGAACTTTCCAAATTAAGACATTGTAAGCCTAAAGCAATATGGGTCCATTTTAACTTGCTGTAAGTGAAATGTTACTTACGAGCGTGGCGTTTCGGATATGGATTTTGTTCTACTTATTAAAATTGTACCATTACAGTGCAAAATTTTAAATAAAGACAGAATATTATGTTTTATTGGTCAATTTTAGCAACATTGTAATGGTATCCAATAATCATTTCAAGTACGTCAAATAAATCCAAGAAATATTTTAATAGGCACATGCATCCAACCTCTTTATTGGTAGTATAAAAGCGTTCGTAAAAGAACTAACTCTTGGACAAAGTCTAGTCAGCTATAAAATAAATCTAACCAAGTTATCGTCCACAATAAACAGTCAGCGCAGGAGGCGATCGTCATTTCCCACGCAAAGTTGCCGTTCATAAAAGCAACAAAATTATATATTCAAGAGTTAGAAGGTGGTGGTATAGCAGTTAAGGCCTTCTACGTGGTCCAAGTTACAATGCAAATTGCCGCGGAGGGGTGCGTCGATGCCCTCTAACTGTGCGACTCGGAAAGATGGCCGCCGTAATGGTAAAATGAAATTATTAACCATTGTCTTGTGAAATCGGCCGCAGTCGACACCTGAGACTCGCCCTCCGATGAGTTAATGTGGACATCCCCCAAGGACCAGCAAGGTAATGGATATCCAAATGATACAATAAACAATAGGAAATATCTTCATAAATAATTATAATAATACAAGTTTAATAATATGCTTAAAAGTAATAATAATAATTATTATTATTAAAAGTATATTAAAATTTTACTCCAAAAGCACAAAATACAACACAACAAAATTATGACTAGCATAATGAACGAAATATATAGCATCAAAACTTTTTTTCATAAGTGAAATTAGGTACACTTAAAAATTCTTGTAAGTAAGCACTTCCACCCATTTCTTACGCCAAGACATTACTTACTACCCTCGACTGAAAGCTTTGTATTAAAATTTAAATCTACTTTGCAAAGTGTATTTTATACACGTGCTCGTGCAATTTTGATCGTACATAAAGTCCCAAACAGCTACTATTATTACGTTTACCTTTGCGGTATTGGGTGTTATATCTCTCCCTAACCATTCCGTTAATATTTTGGCTAAGTCTCCCACGAATTTAATATGTACATTGTTAATGTATTATGTAAGGTTTAATTATTCGTTTGTGACATGCCTTGCGGCGTCGATGATGAGGCTCGTTGAATTCGCTTTTTCATACACTTTATTGTATAATTATGATTTGTTGGAATTGGTTGGAATCTGGAAGATTTTCTAAGGGTCCACGTGTATTGGAATATATTTATGATATCAAAGCAGGGTAAAGATCCATAAAAAGTAAGTCTATTATTCGGTTATGTCAAATCGATATCCAAATTCTCGACTTATAAAAATAAATTAATTTAAAAAATTGTTTTCGACAACAAAGGCCCGGATCCCTACTTATTAGCCGTCTGAAATTCCTCTTTAATCCAATGCATGCCCACTCCGTGTTTTTAATTTCGCACAAAAAACGGCTTCGAGTTGGTGATCAATCAAAACTCGCGATCGCTTTTTTATACCCCCATTGCAGTACACTTTCGCCTTTCTGTAACCGCTACAAATGTGTCTTTATTATTTTGTTTGCAAAAAGGAAATGGATATACTTTGAATTAAATTAGTTTGATGGATTTATGTTGGAATGATTTATCTTTGCTTTGCGATTGTAATTTTTCAATTTTTAATTTAAAATTTATATAAATATTGGATTGCTTGTTTTTTTTTAATATGTTTATCAGTTTACTAATTTATTTATTAAATACTTTTTAGAAAATATATAAAAATTTGAACGGTCTTGACGATCTTGGACAGATTTCAAGAGGCGCGGGTTCAAATCCCGTTACGTTTGAATTTTTATATGTTTTCTAAAAAGTATTTCTTTTTCCTAAGTGTAGAATAACACTTAAAAATTGTAAAAAAAAATATTTCTAAAATATTACAATATACGTCTTTATAATAATATGTAATTATATAATAATGTCAAAATTATTTATTTTATACACTGTTGTTGTTCAGAATCACATAAATGTCTAGCCTTTAATATAAGTTAAAAAACTAATCTAATCTATTTTTTTATTTATTTCTTTGATATTGATAATAGCCGAAAAAATTAATTCGACTTTTTAAATTTAATTTTAACTTAACCCAAAGTTAAACTTAAACCTAACGTCAAATTAAAGAAGTAGTCACGTTTATGACTCTACGCCACGATTGGCCTCAATAAATAGTTAATTTGACTAATTGAGTGTTTTATTGTATTACTTTGACTAAATCAACTAAATATCTATTGTATAACATACTTTGTAACATTTTCTATATTACATTATATTTTCTCTTAGCAATTATTCACTTATGAACGAAACTATAATGTAATTGGTTTACATAAAGTTTCATCCCTACATCACGCAGAAACCATATAACATGTGTCTCCTTAATAGTCTTTGAAAGACGTCGATGACAAACAGACCAGACAGATTTTAAAGAATAATCTTTACGGATCTTGGCAATCTCCACGAAATCCTATTTAAAAAACACGCAACAGTGGTTTTTAAAGGACAAGCTTTTAAGCTTTAGAACACTCCCACACTTGTATAAAAGTTTTTACTAATGATATCGTACTTCTACTCTATGCAATAGCGCCCTTGCATACAACAACAGAGACTGTTGTGTTGTAATCTGGATTAATATTGAAAAGCCATTCCCAAGATTGCAACTTAGGTAGAGGTATTTTTTATGATTTTGAAAGAACATCACTTATATTATCTTTATAATATAGGATAATATTATCTATAATCTACTTGTTATAGAACATGTTCTTGGTCGTTAATATCTACTATTTAAATTTGGGTCATCCATTTAATTAAAAATATTTTTTTCATCAAATTCAACCTAGATTCACAAAGTTTTGGAAGCTACTGCAACGTGTATTGAACAAACAAAGAAACACATTACAAAGCCATAAACCATGCAACAAAGGGACCGACGTATACGTGTTGAAACTGATCCATCATGTCTCCTTTTAAAATAACAAAAACTCATATGATGCACACAACAGATGTTTACGTAAAAAACAACCTAGTAGAATCTACATAGTATACTTTTTTTTAATATTATTAAAAAAGTGAACCTTTCTAATACGATACATTTTTAAAAAATAATCATCCTGATGTGAATATTGTGATACCTCGATAAACTTATATATTAATTTCAGTTAAAACGGCTCATTTGTCTAATAATTATGTTTTAAATAGTCGGTCTTTTAAAATGTTGTTCTATAGCAGGTGTGGGCATAATTTTTAACTCGAAACACGTTACAAAACTCCATCAATAACCGGTAAATTTATCGCTATTTGGCTTGTTGTTGGATAGCTCAATTCGAATTACAAACATCAATATCAGAAAGCAAACATAATATCGACCAATAAAGAGTCCACATATCAACATGCAAAATTCCAATTAGATTCCAAACGTATGTATGAACGTGATAAAAGGACCGTTATTGAAGTTGCTTATCTGTGTAATTAGAAAGGAACTAAGCTGGAACCATTTGCGTTTATAATGGGAACTTTTGAGTGTAATGCAGTTGTTGGATAGCTGATAAAATATGTGGATATTTGAGTTAGCACATACATATGTAGTTATGTAAAATTAAAATAAAAAGCCGGACAGTTTTTTTCCTTAAGAGGTACAGAACCCTAAAAACATTATATTTTATTTATTGCAAGTATTATAAAGTACAGAAGAGGCGGTTTTTAGCTTATTTCATAAAATAGATTCCACCATTAAAAAGGTCGTTCAAAAAATAGACTTTCCTAAAATTGGCCCTTTCCACTCACTGTGGATTCATCATAAGGGAACGCGCCATCAAATATTCAATTTTAAAACAGCCGCTAAAAGCGAAATGTCATCGCCTGTATAGACGCAGCTGGAGCATAACGATTTAGAAATTTTGATACAGATGGGACACGCACTTCACAAGAGGTATGAAATAAGAAATTGCATTAGCAAAAGTGGAAATTTAAATGAAGACGACATAATCGCTTTGCTGCTATAAGTAAAATTACTTTTTAGAGCTCTTGTCGGATCGCTGTTATATTGTACTAGCGATTCCTGAATTATACTGTCAACAACACGAAAATGATATAGAGTAAGAAAAATTTCATTAGCGCCAATCAAAATGACGAGGTCCAAAATGAAGCTCGTAAAGAGAGTCGTAATCACGGAGTTCAGCAGCACCCCTCAACGTGAGGTCTTATTAAAGGAATAATATTTACAAAACGAGACGCCTCAGAAATCCCCAAATTAAGATTTCGTCGAAACCCGCCCAACTTCCACAAAGTGGAATCATTAAATTAAAAATGTAAACTTTTCTCTTAGCAAGGTAATGGGCATCCCAATGTAGATAAATAGATGGAATAGCTGCAAAGGAGCATTTTCCTGTTCATTAAATTTTTCCTTCGCTTTTTTATTCCGACCCCTGGTGCTAATTTTGTTGGAATTCACGCCCCTCAACTCCACCCGCTGGGGCTCAATCACAGAAATGTTATATCCGGAATTAAATAAGTAGCCGACTGAATTACGGACAAAATTTAATATGAGCTTATTTTCAGAAAAGAATTTCACTTAATTAATCAGACATAGGGCTCTACTTATCACAATTACCTAAAATGTTCTTACTGTGACTCTTAATAAATATTTCTTATCCGTTTATTATTGCCGTCCGTAGCTTTGGAGGTTCTTAAAGATGAATATTCTCATCAACGACATCTTATTCCGGGAGCGGTTTATATTGGTAACTCAATTGCCTATGAGATCGAGCTGCAGACACTCAACAGGAAACATCAGTGAAGTCGGTGGCAAATGCAATTATATTTACTAATATGCTGTCTGCAATCGACGCCTACTGCCACCCTGCTGCCCCAAGCAATATTACCCTTTAATTGTTTCGGGAAAACTAGTTAAAAATGGTTATGAATTTAATCCGAGTTGGCAGGACGGACTTTTAGTAATGATTATTTATCTATTTAAGAAGATTCTGTGAAATTAGTTAAACTGGATATGTTTTAGATCTATCTCTATAATTAAAATGCTTTTATGTATATAAAATCCAGTTGGATGAAATAAAATAAAAAGAAATAAAATAAGTATAGGTACCTACCTATTGAATTAAATGCTTTAAAATATAACTATAATTTTAGTTATGTTCAATTTGAATAACATATCAAAATAATATATCACTATAAGTGATCAATCTCGAAAACACATTTTAACTTTCAATTGTCTTACTTTATGATATCGAATTCCCTTATAAGATATTGATTGGTGCAAATAAGGAAATCGAATTATTCAATGTCCGCCCTTCATTTGTTTCCTCTCCCCCACAGCAAGAGATGAAGAAATTCTTTCTCAGTTTTCGATTACTTGTCCAATTAATTTCATTAATTCATTTATCTTAACTTAATATTGTATTCATCGACCAATTGTTTAATATTAGAAAATTAAATTAGCATCGGGTTTTAATATGTATTTTTTTATGAAAATATTGTATATATGTGTTTCAATTGATTTTTAACTGATTTAAAAAAAAAGAGGACCTATAGGTTTAGCCAAGGCAAAAATAGATCAGCTTCAAGCTTTTTTTTTCTAAATAAATACACCATATAAAATGTAATAAAATAAATTTTATAAAAGAAATCGTTAATTGTCTTTTAATTATTTTTGTTTTCATGTAATATTTTTTTTTACTTTTTGTAAATTTGCGAATTAGCTAGCTTATAGCTTAAAAATATACAAGTTTTCCGTTACCGGGTGAGTGACAGATAACTCACATATAAAACTACTGCAATTAAATAATTGAAATCTGACATTTTCCCCTACACTCCCTAATCTTGGGTAGGTATCAATTAGCAGGTATGTTACATTAGAAAGATACATTTTTATTTTAATTCAAAGATAAAGTAACCAAAAATATGGTATTGGTTTATATGAGAACTCTCAGAACTTTTGATTTCTTTCGATTGCCGGCCGCACCTTTATTGAGTTATTAAAAAGAACTGTATTTTTTTATTCTTGTTTGTGCAATACAATATCATATTATTATTATGAAGCACTCATTGCAATGTGCAAATTATGACTACTAGAATAGTTTCGACCCCCTTAATGGTAACTTAGCTCGAAACACGAATGGGTCAGGGATGGCTTACGCAAGTCGGGTTGTGATGAGAGGGAAAGTCCGCTGCTCACGCCTCCGCGCGTAACTGGGTGAGTGCGGTTACCGGCAACCAATGCACCGACCATTCATGACATAATTCACAAGAGGCTTCATTAAACACGGGAGTGATGAGTACGTGGAAATTATGATTATGATTGATTGATTCGATTATTGTATTCTTCATTATATGGCGTCAGCAGTGAATCACGTTAAAATTACTAAGACTTGTGAACAAAAAACATCATAATTTTCATTTTATCTACTCATATATTTCTATAAGATAAATCTATAAAACACTATGTGCATATGTACTTGTCCGGTTAGTCTTTAACAAAACCCGAGATAACGTTTCTTCACATATTTGGTGTGTCATTAAATGAATGGATAATAGATAACGTAGATCGTGATCGTCTTTACTTAATATATTGTAATCACAAGCTACGATACTGGTTGAATTCATTTATTGTATGGAAAACTGTATCCTTTTATTTAATTTTTAAAGATTGCACTGTTTATTAGTTAAGAAACAATAAGACAAGGCAAGATAATGTGGTATATAATTTTTCCATCTCCACATTTTTGAGATGTGATGATCAGATCTTGTCTCACCAGATCAAGCATGAGACGTAATTTGAAACCCACAGACTTTACAGGCCAACTAGTCCAAATTGTCCAATTTATTGGGCATCAGTTGTATCATGTTCTATTTATTGCATTTAATTTCTCTAATTTGTAACATTAATATATTTATTTTTTCTTAATATTTGTATATTCTCTCATATTTTATCTATTTTTATCATGTAATATATATTCTGTTTCTAAAACTAAAAAAATAAACATTATATCAAAACAAAAATTAAACGATCCAAAACAATTTGCGTAGCCAAAAGGTAAAAGTACAAGTCCATTCACAAAATGATTTCCATTTCGTATTCCGAAGTGAAAATTACCCGCTAACGGTCAAAGGGTTAACGATTTAGTGTTTATTTGAAATCGTCCTTTGTTAGTATAAAAGGCGTCAGAATGTAAACGGATCCTTTGTTGTGATTTCTGTTTGTTGCGTTAAAAACCCTTGCAGACCCTTTGTAGGTGGGTTGATTTAAATATATTCGTTTAAGTCGCAACGTTATAGATTTTTGTTCATTGGACAATCTTTTCTCATCTTTTTATAATTTAAATTATAATATAATGTTATCAATTACATGTCAATTTAATTCACAATTATTCATTAAATTAGATATTTTCATACTTAAAAAATTAAATTCCATCATCTTTATCTTAAGTAACCTAGTTCGGATTCATAAGGAGTTATTTCAATTTCGGATCCATTAGTAAAATAATCTATATAATATGTATTATCTTTAGTGGACTCTGCATGGGCGGCAACCAACAGAGATTAACAACCATCTGTCAGATGTTTCAAATATTTTATGACAGTAGGAATTATTTACAAAAGATAATATTATAAGTTAGCGGTATGGGTAAAATAATGTATGCTTTGAAGATAAAACGTCTGAGAATTTAAAGTATTACTGATCTCGAGTCAATAAATAATATATTTGAACTGGCACATACTTTATCAATCAATCATCCGAAAAAAAATTTAATCTTAGAAAAATTTGCCAGATGTGCTCGTGAGTTTTACAATATAAACTACAATAACAAATACAAAGTCAGTGATCGGAATACAGTATAAATTCAACATTGCAACTCCGCAGTATAGAATAGATGCAAACATGAGAGAGAACGGAATCCGTCTGTGTTCCTTTATAAGTACCACAGCATGGCACCGTTCCTCAATGAGATGTCTCAGTGGGGAGCCTACAGTAGCTCCGCGGTCTCTTTTTGTGCGGCCAACGTTTTATCAAACATGTTAATGGCCGGCTTTATGATCCCAACAAAAGAAGCGTGCCAACAGAGGCGTTAAATCCTTTACGATTTGATGATGATGATCACTAATATGTCACGGGATCAATTTAGACTCTCATTACTATTCGAGCGCATTCTAAAATCCCTTATATGTCAAATTAATATATTTTTTAAAGAGGATCCAGCTTATTCTTTTACAAATATAATATCATAACTAAATAACATAACATGTTTATTTACATTGATGTTCTAGAAAATTATTTATTGAGAATATAATTATGTTAACAAAATTATCCAAAACTATGTAATAAACTACTTTTTTTCTTACAAAACTACTAACAAGAAATAATAATAATAACACACACATGCTTACTAAACAAAACAAAATATCCATTCAAATATAAACAACATAAATATACATATTATATATACAATACTACTGATAACGATAGTGTAAATTTATCTGTGATAATTTTAAATATTCATTTATCAGACTTAAAATTACAGAAAGGGTGTAACCTGGAAGCAAACAACGACAACTAACAGTCACCCACACTTCTTTAATTACATTAAAACAGTAAAATAAAACATACCACCGAACATGTGCAATCGATCGTACAAGGAGAAATTGGCCAATCAAGCAATTATAAGGTAATCGAATTAATTCAAACGTCAATGACATGAAATGGTCAAACCTTAACTAAGGATGGTAACGGCAGAAATAAAATAAAAACAAATAAAATAACACACATTGACAAGCAATTTTGGTGGAAAAAAAATACTGTTTTAAAAAATCCTGCGACGCGGGTGTGTAGGTTCATCGTGTGGTCTTCCAAGCTAACCCTTTGCCCTGCGGCCGACCGGTCTAGTGGTCGAGCCCCCGAACGTTTCCGAACGTAACCGAATCCGGCCGAACGAAACTGAACGCGTGACCAACATAGCGACATACCTGTCTGGCGCTTTCATTGACAGGCACCTGAAATGAAGAAAAAAATCCATCCAATTCGTTGAATATTTCAAATTATGAAAATTTTGATTTGACTCTGTAGTGACACAGATAAATTTACATGCATCATTATTATTATTAGAAACTAAAATACATTAATAAAAATAATACCAGCTGTCTAATCATATTACTTTTACGGATGAAACAAAGTAGTGTAACCTTATCTTCTAAAATTGTGATCAATGAACCGTAAAAGAGTACATATAAAAAGAGCTAACAGAATGAGATACAAAAATTAAAAGTAAACATAAAAAAAAGAACAAACAATAATGTGGCAAAAACAGTTAAAAACAACATTGCAAGATGTATTAGGACAGTTGTTAAAATATGGGGTAGCGTGGACCGGCTTGACTCCGATGATATTGTGCGCTCGCACGCGATCTCGTCGTGTTTGCAGTTCGCAGTCGTTTGAGATATGTTCAATCTACTATTCCATACTTTTAATTTGTATTCGATTGCTATTTATAATTGTTCATTTTTATTTACGTAGACAATGGTACCAACTAAATCATATTGTGAGTTTAGGTACAGACAATGGAAACTTTATTTTAGGGCTGTTAACTGTCATATCTTAAAAAAATTTACGTTTTTTTTTCTTTTCGTTCATATCAAACAACATAATGAAAATTCATAAGTTAAGTGATGCATTATTTCCAATAAAAGGGAAACAAAAATATATGAATAAATTGACCGATTAATATTGAGTCATTACTTATTGTGCTGCCCTATCCCAATGGACGAATTCATTAGATTATTACCGGACGAGATCACGCAAACGAAAACGAAATATTAAAGGAAGTCAATTTAGTTAAATTGAATCTAATTCCATAAATTTCGATAACCACGAATCGATCTAATGTTAAATCGAGTTTTTATTTACTAACCATTTAATTTTGAAGTGTATTTTTTTATTTTTTTGGCAAGCAACAATTCAACTAAGTGCCTACTAAGTGTATTCACGGCCTAATTGTGTCGCGGTGAAATTTAAATACTTTTTTTGCATACGTCTGTGTATATATAGAGGTATATATATAGAGGTATGTTATTAAAAAAATGAGTAGACGCTGAATTTCATACATTTTGGCGAAACAAAAATATATGAACACGTCTTGCTCCGTTTAAAATACTCTTGGCGTGTTTGGTTGAACGAATGTACAATCGGGATGACTGTCATTTTAGGTTAATTCGTTAGGTATATGACAAAAAATCATCGATGATATAACAAACAACACTTACAACGCATACATCAGAGCATATACGTAATAAATTCAAAAGGAACATACTCAAAAAACCGATCTATCAATATTAGAACACAAAAAATAATGCAAGTCAGTTAATAATCCTGAATCGGCAATCGACAATGGAAATAAAGTCACAGTCACTTTTTTAATAATGGCAGCTCAGTTTTCTTTTTTATCGCCACCCTAGGTACGCTTGACATTTGAACCGGCTGATGACTTGGCCGCCATGATTGATCGCCGCGACCCACTAAATAATTGCAATTTAGCTTTATTTTCCTTTCTATTCATATTTCTTATTATTAACCATAACTGCATTAATTATTATTGTTGCTTCAGATTACATTTTCATTAGATGTCGATTTCAAAAGCTAATTTGTTTGTTCTAAGATTGTCGAGCTTGTTGTTTGCACCTATTACATTACACATCATTTCAATGCTATTTTTTTAAATAAAGAATATCTATACATACCTAACCCTTATATGTTCTATTTCTGTTCTAGTTCTGATGTATGCATCTCAAAATAATATAATATTATAAGTAATCAATCAATCGATCAAATCAAATAAAAATGTGTACATACGCTTTTTCTATTTTCTATTTCTATTTTTATATTAGTAAATAAAAATATTATAATATTACACCTACGTATGTCTATTAGTTGTGGATCTCATCGTAACAAATAAATTACATTTGACAGGCCGTATTAGATTGATATGTTCTAGGCTACACGATCAATTGAAAGTGATACGCCGGGATGTAGGGGTCTACTGTTCTATTTGTGCTTATTTAATTATTTTACATAATGTAACACTTTTATCATCAGAAACAGACAATATTTGATCTAAAAGAAACATGATGATTCTTAAGTGATAAAGAACCTATTCCCGTTAGAGCATAGTCCCCTACTTCTCTGATGAAGATATAAGGCGTACTTCACACGCAGTTCTGAAGTCCATCTTATAAAATATTTTTAGAATATACACGTTTGCCTTTATCTTTAAAAAGTGAACGATATGTAAAAATAATAAAAAAATATATGTGCATATATTGAATCATACAAAATTTACTATTGAACCAAGTAATAATTATTGTTTATTGAACATGACAAATATAGATTGAGGCCGTTGTGAAGGCTGTAGGTATGTTTTCCACTAAAGGGTATGAAAAGTTGGGAAACGGAATGTCTTAACACTAGGTTCCTTCTTACTAACCTGCTATGTGGGGAAAATCGTAAAGCAATTTTTTTTATATAAATATAATTATATAAATTTTAAGTCACTATAAATATATGTACCAATCTAGTTAAATGTTAAAATTCAGTATTTATAATTATTTTTTTTTATATATATATATATATATATATATATATATATATATATATATAT
>DWAN01000025.1:0-40043 GCA_018230445.1 Heliconius hewitsoni | reverse complement strand
ACAACCAGTTGGTTTTACAGTCACACTTCGTGCCGCTGCGCCACGACTGGCCTCAGTATAGTAGTTAATATGAAGAAATTAAGTTAGAATGGATCGCTCTACTAATTAATGTAATGCAATGTACCTACTCGTGTGACGTGGTATATGTGTAAAGTTTCAATTCAGTTTTGCCATTACCACAAACAATTTTCGTAAAAAGCCTATTAAAGAAGTCGATTACGAGATAAAGATCTCAGATAAAAAAGTTATTATATATATCTATTCAATAGAGTGCTTAAGGAAAATAATATTTTTCTTATAGTATACTAATTTTGTTATATTGGAGGCCATAATGGTGCAGCGGCACAGGGTCTGACTGAAAACTTGTGGGTTCGATCGTAGTCTTGTTGGGAAATTAATTATTTTCACTTCTTCAGTTTGTTAACAAGAAAAACTAGGCGTTGTGGCGTTCCACAAGTCAACAAGCAATGTCACGAAAATTCAGAGGAAAGTGGAGTCTCTGCCTCTTCTCCTATACAGCAGAGTGGACATGACACAAAGTGAAGCTTAAATCACATATTTAGAATCATAAAATACATACATATAATACATAGTAACTACATGTGAAACTAGCAACATTTGATAGGTACGTTATTATGGATCATTGATAGGTACTTATAAATAAGTAATCCTTTTGATGTTACCTCTTCTGTTAAATATTTACAAAGAATAAACATTTGGCTATTACTAATATAATCTGTCGTAAGATGTGAACGCAATTAATTAAGGAAGTGGACAATTGATCGTTCACATTGACTAGAGTATTTAAAGGCGTAGGTAGATATCCACTAAGAAATACTACCCAATTCTAATACTGATACGAAATTCGATTACTATTTCGATTATTAAGTAAACGTTAAATTATTATTGGTTCCTCATATTATGTTATCTGTGGCTGAAATAATGCTTAAGAAATAATCTGTCCGGTGCATTTCCAAGCATTAAATGCGAAGTTAATTGAAGGTCTATTCTGATCCTTAACTGCATATAACTGCATAACGACTAACTCGCTTGACAATTTTTATGATTGTCTGTTGATGCAGTTGACGTTTCAAAGCAAAATTTCTGTCATTAAGCTACAACTACACATGCCTATAATTAATGGTATGCTTAATAGCATGCTTGAAACGAGCGTGCTACTCAAATTGACTTGCTTGCTTGCTTGATTGCTTTTATTTAGCATGTTTTTTTAAGGATGCTTGGGTTTAAGCGTGCTCAAAGCAAATGGAACACACATGCTGTTACTGGAAACTGATATTCTATATTCTATTAAATTCTCTGGCAGTGTTGTAGTGCATTGAGCTTTGTGGTCCTCTCTACAGAATTAAGTAAAATCATCAGTTTCATTGCAATACACTGTATCCCAAAACTTTTATCAAGAAAGACAATAGGCAATAAAACATAGGCACTCATTGTTCCGATGTAAAATAACAAATCTTAGTTTTTTCGTCAGCCCATTTCGTCAGACATTTTAGTAGAGACATTGACGCGTCTCTCTGCGAGCGTCTGATCGATATTATCATTTAGTATGCTAAAATTAAATAAGCAAACATGTTCACAAGTGCTCAATGCACACCCTCTTGTAACCCCGCTGTTGGTAGCATGCTCAAAAATCTAACTGACATCGATTTTCGAGCAAGCTTGAAATTAGCATGCTCATTATTAGGAATGCTTTGACACACATGCTCCTATGATTATTGCTCAATAATGGCATGCTTTCGTGCTAGTAATGAGCATGTGTAACTGTAGCATTACATTACATACCTCAATACATAACTACTATAGGTTATGTAGTAAATTGTAAATTTTAATATTAAATGGAAAAATGAAACGAAACAACAAAACAAAATAGAACACAAAATATTGCACTTGTGACGCTCGCGGCTTTGGTCGCTTAAACTTCACAATTATTTCTGTAGAATGTCTCTAGCCTCGTCTCGCTCATGTTAATAGTTCAGCAAAAATCGAATTCCTATTTAGTTTTCTGCTATTTTTTGGTCAATTAACGTTTAAACTATAGATAGATAAATAAGAATAAATGCTTTTAATATTTCATAAATTAAAGCAATACAAAAAGTTTACGCTTTGTATAACACAATTATTCTATTCGGACGGCTAATGAAAATAAAAACATTAATTAAGTACATTTTTTTAAGTGTTAAGTTAAGACTTCTTTAATAATTTATGCAGGTAGTATTCTCAACCGGTGGCGTGTTGTAACTCGTAACCTCAGCGCTTACCTATTATTTAATTCCGTAGTAAGAACCTACCAAGGTTATAAGTTTACAACAGCACGTCTTTTGGTAAAATATTAATAGGGTTAGATCTGTTTCGAGGTCACTATATTGTAAGTAAATTTTTTGTGGTAATAATCTAGTATGTAGTAGTTAATGTTGCAAAAAAATATAAAACCATTTTTTGGGTATTCGTTCTTAGTTTAAAACTAAGAAAAAATATCCAAATAATCGAATGTTTATAAGGATACTTCAATGAGGTTGCGCGACCAATGAAGCGAAATAATATACATAGTTTGCTGTAGGTCTGTACATAATAAATAATTTATATTTAAAAAAGTAGTTCGGCGGATGTTGTTGCATTTTTTGTGTAATACAAGTTTTTGTTTATTATGCTTATTTTTTTGTACGTGCATAATATCTAACTATGCATATAAAAAGCGACATTTTGAAGGTATTAATTTAGGTAAGATAAATGCGTATTTACTACCAGGAAAATCTATGACCATAACTTAAAGTAACTACTATACCTCTTACTTGTCATTGAATACCGTTATTCTGCTATTTACTTACGGGTATGTAATATGGCTGTAAACATTTTGATACAACATCAACAAATTATTTAAATAAAGAATTTTGATTCCTAATTCATTCAATTAAAGCTTATTTTTAAGAGCACAGGTAGTCTATAATATAATATGACAGTGTTTGCATACTGATTGTTTGTCATGAGAAAAACACGTGCGTTAACCCACCTCTTTGTTGCACAGCCGAGCGCTGAGCGGTGACTGGAGTGTGGCTGCCTTGGATTACGTCAGTTTTATTTAGTTCACCGCCAACTAGAATCGTATATAATAATTATTCAAACACGCGGCTTAATAAAGAAAAAAATAAAACAAGTTTCCGATATCAATTGCTTAAATATGTTATTGTTAGTGCTCCTGTAAGCTGTGACTCGTGTCAGTGACCTAAGAAGTAAAACTTCCTTTGCCCCTATTGATCAGACGCTTATTCAATGTACTGATCTCAGTTAAGTTAAGATCGGTGTTTACGTCACTGACGTAGATATTATGACTCGTACTTTTCGGTGATTCAGTCAGGTATATTGTAATGGCATCATTGGGCTTGTGAGACGACAATCGTATTTGCAGTGATAATAATCAAGGAATATTTGGAGTTGAGTTGAATAGTAACCAAGAACAACAGCGATATTTAAAAATAATGGATGAAGAATCAATGTGGAAAGGTTTTTACGAAAAATTACAACAGCAAAAATCATTAGAAGAAAAGGTGCATGACTGCCGGTATGTCTTTACACTGCTTAAATTTTAATATTTCATCTTTATGAGTCCACCCGCAGCGTCTAGAAAACATTTTTTAAATTATTTTATTCCTTTATCGAACTTTTAAGTTAAGTCTTTAAGAGTTCTTTTGTTTTCTGTAACAAGTAACAATATAAAAAAAAGATTTTTCATTTATAATTTTAATTAAAATTGTAGAGTAGAAGTAAAACACAAAAAGATCTTACGTTAACTAAGAAATCCCTGGGGATAAATGATAGATCCCGATCTGTGCAGTGCTTAGACGGTCGAACTTGTAACATCGTAATACTAACTTTTAAGTCTTATATTAACCTGATAATTATTACATTCTAATTTATTTTCATTTTAAACATAAACTGTTACTTCCCTTTATTTATGAATTTTCAAAGAAAAAACGAAAATCCTTGATTTTTTTCACACAAAATAAAAATAGTACGCCATACGCTAAATTCCCATGGCGTTCCGTGTAACGACTTGACAGGCTGACTGTCTTCTCTCCTCTTTGTGGATAATAATATCAATAGTAGGATTTCCGAGGCTCCGACATACAAGTTTATTATGGAATTTACTTACTTATATTAACTACCTTTACTTGTTATACAAATTTTCTAAATATTCTGTGTTAAATATTTAAAATTTTATGAAGATATAATAACCGTTATCACGATCAGCATAGCAATCGAAAAAATGGTAATAATTATTAAAAATTATCCGGTTGACGGTTCGATCCCCACACGAGGAAAGGAAATATTTACTTGAAATATTTACGGCGTTGAGTTCCGCCACTCAACACGCAATACCTCCAGAGTTCGGCGGAAAGTGGGGTACGGAGTGTCTTAGCACTAGATTTCCTCTACCTACCCTGTTGTGTGAGAGATATAGCGTGAAGCTTATTTAATTTGATTTAATTTTATCATCTTTGTATAAAAATTAAATTAAAGATATAGCGTGAAGCTTATTTAATTTGATTTAATTTTATCTTTGTATAAAAATTAAAGTTTCAGTCAACTCAATACGAATAGCTATTTTGTATATTAATGAATCGATTGAAGTAAAACAATATTATTAACACTAAAAATGGTACGAGAAGTTTGCCAACATAAAATAGTGAAAACTGAGTTTATATAACGATATACGTCTTAACGAAGCGGTTTCTGAGATTAGCATGTACAAAAACACAAACGAACAGACAACTCAACAAACAATTGAAATATATAAAATCTAATATTTTAAAAAACAATGTTTTGAGTTTTATTATATTGATGATTCATCGATTATTATAGGCCCCCATAGAGATGAACAGATATCGAAATTTATTTGAAAAAATGATGTAGAATTATAACTTATTTAAATTTTTATTATATTGTTGCATTTTATAGGTATTTTTTGTTTTTTCTTAATGTGATTATACATTGCATGCATTCAATTAATACATTTTGTTTGGCATTTCCAAAACATGTAATTATGTATATGATACCGAACTTTAATACTTTTACAGCCATAAACTAAAGAAAATTCATTTATTATCTATAACCAACAGATGTCAGAATGTCAGCTGCCACTGTCACTTGATAAACTCGACCCGGTATATTCTACGTTGTATAACTCGGACTCTAACATGAATATATTCAATTATATTATATAAGTGTCTTTTTCCTGTGCCTGGTATTCGATACAACGTTTACGCTCGAAGTTGGAGGAGTGTTTTTAATGATATATCTTATCAAGTCACTGTTATATTATAATATCGCTATCAGTTTTAAAAATATATTTTTTGTTGGCGATATCAAATATATATAAGAAGTGTAATTAAGATATGATTATTTTACGAGTTGGCTTGCTTCGAACCTGTAGCATTTACTTAAACGGAAATCGTACAATGCATTTATTAAAGAAAAATGCTTATATTAATGGCGAATGGGTTAACGCGCAAAGTAATGCCGTGTTTCCTGTGATGAATCCGGCCGATGACAGTGTTATTGCAGAGATTCCCGATATGGACTCCGGAGACGCTAAGAAGGCCGTTGACGCTGCTGCTAACGCTTTCCAGAGTTGGAAAGAGACTACAGCAAAAGAACGATCTTCAGTATTAAGGAAATGGTTTGACATCTGTGCAAAAAATACTGATAATCTAGCCCAAATAATTACTGCTGAAGCTGGTAAACCATTGGCTGAATCGAAAGGAGAAATTGCTTATGGAAATTCTTTTCTTGAGTGGTTTGCTGATACTGCCCGCCATGTTAATGGTGAAATAATACCTAGCCCTTGGCCCAATAAGACAATAATGGTAACAAGACAGCCATTGGGAGTTGTATCTGTTATAACACCATGGAACTTTCCATTTGCTATGATTACACGAAAAGTTGGGGCATTAATGGCAGCTGGGTGTACTTGTGTTATAAAACCTGCAGAGGATACTCCATTAACTGCTCTAGCAGCTGTGCAATTAGCAGAAGAGGCAGGAGTCCCTAAAGGTGTTATTAATGTTGTTACTTCAAGCCGAAAAAATGCTCCTGCTGTAGGACAAGTTATGTGCGAAGATGCAAGTGTAGGATGTATTTCATTCACAGGTTCAACTCATGTTGGTAAAATTTTATATGGAATGGCATCAAAAGGAATCAAGCGTGTAAGTCTTGAACTAGGTGGAAATGCCCCATTCATTGTTTTTCCCTCTGCTGATATTGAACATGCAGTAGAAAACGCAATGATTGCAAAATTCAGAAATAATGGACAAGCATGTGTTTGTGCCAATAGATTTTTAATACACAAAGATGTGTTTGATAAGTTTGTCCAACTTTTCAAGAACAGAATTGCACAGGGTTGTGTCATGGGGCCTGGAGTGAAGGATGGTGTGACATGTGGACCTCTAATAAATATGGAACAAACAAAGAAAGTAACAAGTCTAGTAGATGATGCCTTATCAAAAGGTGCAAAAGCTGTGATAGGTGGTAAACCAGCAACTGAAATTGGAAGTAAATTTTTTGAGTCTACTATTCTTACAGATGTGAAGCCTGAAATGAAAATATATGGCGAAGAAATCTTTGGCCCTGTTGCTGTTTGCCATAAATTTGAAACTGAAGATGAAGCTATTGCAATTGCTAATAGCACAAGAAGCGGGCTCGGATCTTATGTTTTTACTAAAGAAGTTGGCCAAGCATTTAGACTTTCTCGACGGTTAGACTTTGGTATGGTAGCTATTAATGATGGCCTACTTTCCAGTACTGAGGCTCCATTTGGAGGTATTAAAGAGTCCGGAATAGGCAGAGAGGGAAGTAAACATGGTGTTGAAGAATATACTGACATCAAATATACTTTATTTTCAGCTTTAGATAAGTAAAATTGTAATTTTTAAATGATGTTGTTACCATAATAATATTTGTTTACAATTTACTATAGTATGAAGATATACCTAAGTTGTAAGCTTAATATTTATTGTGTATTAATGTGAAATGTGGTTATAATTATAGTAAATATTCCTATTATAAATGTCTCGAATAAAGGGACATATTTTAAAAGCCATTCCAGTCTTCCAGTAAATGTGATTTAATATATAGTAAGTAAAATAATAAAAAAAATGTTAGAACAATGCTATGCAATTTTTTCTTGCTATTTAATGTTATGTATAATGTAAATCTTTGTAGTTAAAAATCATCATATTTATTACAAAATAAACTATGAGAATTAAGATATAAGCATTTTTTATTTTATAATAAGAAGTAAGAATTACTTTTACAGATTTAAAAAGTACCCAAGTGTTAAACATTGTTTTGATATGTAGTATATAATAAAAAAATGCATATCTTTGCCATCTATATTATGAAAAAAATACCAATCAAAAAACAAAATTATAAAATCAATAAACAAATAATTGATTAGTCATTGTTTATTTCAATTATAATAGTCATTGATGATTAAGTAGTATGTATGATCTGTGAACATGACAATAATATTAAATATGTTCATATAATATATATGAACATATTTAATATTATTATGTCATGTACACAGATCATACATACTACTTTTCATAGGTACACTACATTTTCTCAAATATTTCATTTGAATGTTAACAATTTGATTGATGCAAATAGTATCACCATTTTTAATTGCCAAAATAAATATTTCCGTCTATTTTCTCACAGATATTAATCGTGTTGTAAATAAAGTAAAGCTTTAGACCAGCGTAGACCATAAGCACAGCTAGGTTTTTGTTTATATCAAAATATACAAGTGGTTTAAATTTTGTGGTCTGTCAGGCATAACAAAAACCTAGCTGTGCTTATGGCCTGCGCTGGTGCAAAGTTCAAATCAACGATGCATAGTAAACAGTAGTGAGTCATTTTTCCATAACCCTTGTAAAGCAGTGAGATAAATAAAATAAAAAAAAATGTTTCAAAATAGTCTATGTAATATACCTACATATATCAGTAATAACTTGTACTGAATTAAAATTTATGTAATTTCAGTAATAAACATTAGCGTATTTATCATCATCGTTGATATGCATTAAAGATTTGTTGATTAAAAGTAGTAAATTATCAATAAAGATTAATATATGCATATTATATTACAATACATATATGTACTGTACATAAGTATGTGTAGATACACTTTCTAAATACAAATTTAGGCAGAGGGAACCTACCTTCCCCACTTTCTGCCGAATTCTGGAGGCATTGCGTGTTGTGTAGCGGAATTAAATACCGCGCTTTGCCTCGACACCAGAGCAAACAAATGAAAATATAAATTTAAATAAATATTTCATATCCTCGAGCGGTGATTGAACCCACAACCTGTCGCGTTTACAGTCACACTTTGTACCAATGCGCCACGCATGACTGGCCTCATGTACATCTACTAGTTAAATTCATTTTGAATTTGAAATCATATTAAATATAAAAATTTATCCTACATGGAATGATGTTTCATGTAATTTACTGAAATAAGTTGACAAGTGCACCAATATAAACATTGTCTGGAGTGAATTCAGACCCCAATTATTTTTTATGATGTACTGGCTGTATATTTTTTCAGATTTTTGTTATCTCCGTAGATAGAATTAAAATGAAATATATTTTTTAGCTTCATCCTGTATCTTGCACATAGTAGGGTAAACAGGGAGCCTGTGTGTTAAAACACTCCGTTCCAATTAAACCACTTTCATTCCCAGCTTTCCGCCGAATACTAGTGGTATTGCGTGTTAAGTGGAGGAAATGAAATTATTAATCATATTTCATTTTATCGTGGGAATCGATCGGAGAATCAAGTTTACAGTGGCGCTTTTGTGCTACTGCGCCACAACTTTCTAAAATGTAACTTACATTTATTTCTTATTATCTTTTTCAGAATACAAGAAGTGGACGACAGTTTCTTTGAAAAGTTTGGGTCAATTTTAAAACAAGCATCACAAAGAGCTGCCTTAGAAGAATCTACACCTTTAGTCCCTTTAAAAGAGGAAGAGGAGCAAGATGGAGAGAAATCAGTCACTGAAGTGTCTGAGAGTCGAAGTGTTACCCGGGATACTGATAGCGGCAATGAGACGTTGCTTGATACAGATTCTGAGCCTGAGGACCCGGAAAAAGTTGACTTTTATGTAGAAGCTGTTGGTTGGAACGTAAGTAAAATTATATATATTTATTTAAGTACTTGATTGTTTTTATCTATTGAAGTTGGGTAAAAAATATAATCAAACAACATTGTATATCAATATGTTTTACCTACATTGTCCAATGTCATCTTCAAAAGTTCAAAAGACATCAAATATCTGCAAGTTCAAAGTAGTCAAAGTAAATTGTGATTTGTCATTGTGGAAGGCAATAATTATATCAGTTAAATACAAACAAATACATTTTATTCGACCTTAGGTACAACAATACGACTTGAGTTTTTTTTATTTTAGTAATAAAGTTATTCAATAAAGTAAATACATATTTATATTATTATTTGTATTATCAAAAAAACCCCAGGATAATGTTTTTTACACTTATTCACTGAATATAAATAAAAAGGTCTAAATATTTCTACGTTTGAACGTAACATTTATAGAGTGGCAAGAGTCTGTGTTGCAATATGTTTATGTTATTTATATTTCAGTTTGAACGGATGAAGCCGTTCGTTTTTATCGTTTTACTTTAATTTGAACTAGACATTGGGTTAAAATTAAATTGGAATGTGGGTCGTTTATTTAAAATAAGGCACGTCGCTGTAAGTACGGATAAATATGCCATAGGTAGATTTAACTTTGACACTGTATGTTAAATTGGCTCCGTTCCAATTAATATTATAAATGACACATAGAGAATCAATGAATAAGTTTAATATGGATGTTAGTTTTATATATTACATTTATTCTTTGAGTACTCAAAATACAAAAGTATACTTACAGATATAATATTGTTAATTTTCCTTGCACAAATCATTACATAAGGTTCATATGAAAATTAAAATAAACCAAACGTATCAGTATTAAACAAATCATTGTTAAGTAGATATGAAATAAAAAAATTAAAACTTTATTTTACATGGTACTTAGTTAAATTATCTTTTTTGTATTTATTCTTATATTTCTATTTATGTCATGGCAATATGCTTACTTTATTTTTACTCTATTATATGGATAATAAAAATATAAAAAACTTATAGTACATTATGCAATTATATATAATCTTTTATCTTTACGCATATTCCATAGGGGTAGGTTTTTTTAAACTTGTCATCTCGAGAAATTAAAGAAAATTTCTGCAGCACAATATGTTCTGTACGTTGTAAGTTAGCTAGTTAGGTAGGTCACGTGTATATCAATATTCAACACAGACTAAATAAGCTTCAACCAGGTATATCCACAAAAATATATTGACGGCCCTGACAGATGTTCCATATACTGACAGCTCGGACGCACAATGCCCCGGTCATGGCATCCTGCCAATTCAACTAACCACGGTTAATTTGTCAACTTGACGCCAAGGGTTGTTTGAATGAAGTTTTTCAAATGTCTTAGTATTCAATTATTGTAACAAACGCTATAATACGCATTATACGCAATTCTTATGCTTCGCGATGTATACAGCAGGTTAGACAGGAACCAGTAGTATTAAGACACTGCATCCCCCATTTTCAACCGTATTCTGGAGGCTTGCTAGAGTGACGGAACTTAACGCCGCAAAAAGAAACGTCATAGAAGAAACGTGTATACAATATATGACACTAGAATTAAAATTATTTGAATATTTAGTTAACATTTTTTCTTTAAATATTTTATTTTCTAAATATGTATAATATACCTTATAATATCATATAAACTTAGTTGTTCATAAACTGATTTGAGTAGCCTATTTGGAAGATCATAATATCTACCCACACAATACTAGTAGGTAGCCTATACTTAACATTTCGATTCTATATAGAGACGTGAATAACATCAATTTGCACGGCTTGAGATATCATTCGACTAATATTTATGTTAAATCAATTTGGTTCAGTGGAAATGTCTAGATTATACACGCAGGATTTCACTAGGTATGACATCTAAAATAAACATTAAATCAAATTATTTAGGAAAAATAATTTGATTTAATGTTTATTTTAGGACTTTATATATTATAGCTACAAAATAATACATTTAATTTAAAATAAAAAAATATATTATAAGTACCATATATCCTTGTATTTGTCAATAAATATATTATAAGGAACTCAATCAAAAAGTATGCTAGAAACTAAACAAATAAGCCATCCACAATCATATGCGCCTTAGTCCTAAATATTAAATCTAAACTTAAGGTATCGTCCACAAATAATAAATAATTTAAAGACGTTAAGAATAAAAATAAATTAAATAACAATACTATAAAATATGTTTTTTTATAATTTCCAAATCGATCTTTATTGTAAGTCTAAACTGTGTTTTTTTTTTTTTTGCATATAAAACTATCATTATATCGTAAAAGAAAATATGATAAAACGATGATTCTATGTTTATTTTTATCGCGAAACGGTTTTTTTCCTTATGGGAGAAACCATGCAAGTAGTCACATGATAAATCTACAAAGCACCCATTAGAACCACTTAAGACCAATATCTTATAGTAGATGTATATCGTGGGAATTTTTAAATATCAGGAAAACATTATTCTTATAAGGTATCTTAAGATAAATTATATAGTATAGTATTGTAACATATAATTACGCAATATTTAGTTACTATACATATAATATCTCAATCATACTAATATTTTAAATATGAATGTAAATTTCTTTTGTTACGCATACACGCCAAAAGAACTCAACCGATTATCGTACATATTCTTAGAGCTATTAGAAACAACATACGATACTATTTTTGAAAAATATTATATAATTCTTTTAATTATTATCCTTTGGCTATAATACAAAAATAAGTTTAAGCAAGAGAAACCGCGTTTGGTTCTAGTCAAATCAATTCATCTTGAGTATGACTATATTGTACGTAATGGTACATTTCTAGCTGCAGGCGCCCTCGTTAACATTTGATGTAGTCTTTAAAAAATTTACGATAGGAAATTTCAAGTGGGCCTATAAATTTATTGGCAGTATCTATCTATAAACCTTCGCCTAATGCACTGCTATATGGATTATTTTATAATGGAACGTACGTACATACATCGCAATGCCATTAGCGATGTCATTATCAAGTACTGTTTTAAATTTAAATAAACGCAAGTTACCTGTTAGATTGCGATAATACATTTCAGTAGTTTTTACCTGCGTCTCCACCCGCATGGAGATTAATATGAGAATAGATAGAGTAGTTTGTAGACATACTTATATTGTCGCGTATTTTTTCTTAACTTTTAAAGGGGAACGATTCTGTCATATATTGTTTTTGTATAATTACGCAGCTTTATCCTTTTATGCAGTAACGAACCTCTTGTGAACACGAGATACTGGTTTTTTCAATGTTTTTTCTTCTTACTCGACTCCTATAGATCTTAGCGTGGTGAAATGTAGATAAATATGCTGACCAATCCAAAAAATAATTATTGAAATCGAACCGGTACCAAACGAACTAACTCCCTCTTTTTAATATTTATAGATTAGGTATGTATGTTACGTTAAGTAATAGAGCATACTCAGTTTAGTATTAATTTAAGCCTGAAGGTGAAAATTACTATGGCGTAGGTACTAACACCAATAATTTTACACATAACAAGACGATATATCGGCTTTTAATAATCACTTACTATAATATTTTCTGTTTATTATATAAATGAAGTATTTATATAAAAGATAATAAAATTTTAAACGTAACTTCTCAAATTGTTTTATGTAAAATCATATTTATTATTAGAAATTAATCAAAAATTTTATTGATCTCTGTTATTATCCAACCGTCTAGGCACCCAAATTTATGAAATGAACTCGAAATAAAATTAGCAAATAAAACCAACAGGTTGTTGACACTGCTTATTTTTCGTGACAATTTGGGAAACGTACAAGACACTTAAAAATAAAAAAATACATAGATATATTTATTTCGTTGAGTTCACATTCATCTTCAATGGTAGCGGTTTGCGAAAATAGAATCTGGCGGCAGATCGGCTCAATTCCTGAGTCCCGGCCGGACTCGAGCGCAGAGACGACTCGTCTGAGACGCACTTACATCATTACATACATACTAAACGCTCCATCCCGTAACGTGCGCGAGTAGTGTCCTAGGATAATGTGTCGTGCAAAGTGAATAAATATGAGTAATACGGGAACCTTACGAACTAAGTTCAGGGGCGTGAAGAAGGAGCTCCTGGACAGACAGACCAGCCTGCTTATACAATCTATGACTGTATGTTCGTCAATTTTTTGTTTAGTTTTGATATGAATTAGGTTTTAAAATATTTATTAGGTTTTTAGCTTTATCACTGTATTGATATTTTTATCCATAAATTTATAGATCTTATTATTATGTAGTTCTACTTATTATTATGTAGTTATTTTTTTAATGAAATTTCTTATTTTCCATCCGGTATTTTCACGGAAGTACTGTAGGTGTAACGGTTGTGTTGAAGTGACAGTCGCAACTTTTTTGTTTTGTAAAAAAATATATGCAAATGACTACAGAGTTAAAAATATAAAGTCCTCGAAATTTTGGTAGGTGGCATAAATATGTCTGCGTTGATTTTTTTTTCGTTTCTGCACTTTACGAGCGTCGATACTAAAATATTCTTTTAATATCTTGCATATAATTTTCTAAGCTTAATTAACGTGCTTAATTATATAAATCACCTTCGTTGATCGCTGTATCTTGCACACAGCGGGGCAATCAGAGGGAACCCAATGTTAAGTTAAGACACTCCGTTCCCCACTTTCCGCCGACTTCTGGAGGCATTGCATGTTGAGTGGGGGAACTCAACGCCGCGTTTTGCCTCGACACCAGACTGAAGAAATAAAAATATAAATGTACATAAATATTCCTTTTCTCGAGTGGGAATCGAACTCACAACCAGTCGATTTTACAGTCACACTTTGTGCTCGTGCACCACGACTGGACTGTTGTTTAATTATATATGCATAGTTAAAGAATAACAAACCCAGCTGATTCGTACCTATCCAAGCAATAAATCGAAAACACCGCGGGTCACGATTCTAATCGATATTAGGTCCACGGCGGCGCAGTTAACCTACAGTTATATAAAAAACATGGTAAACAGTGTTGTTTGCGATTGTAGTATGGCGTTCAAACACAGTCGCTGTCTTGGCAACGAACTATGACACGCGATGCACTAATTCACTCATATCCTTGATTTAGTTTGAAACAAACGCGTGTGAAATAAATTCGTGTGAAAAAAATATATTGTGGTTCTCTTCAGTTGATGAACTTGCGATATTACTACGACTCATCGGTATGTGTGTCTTTCCGCTCGCAAATGACTATAGTGCTTTGTTATGTAGATTTTAATACCAGGCTAGTTAGAACAGTCCAGCATTGCATATTTTTCTTTTGCTTACCTCATACATACTTAAAAATATCGTCATTTCGTTCATTTTAAAATATATAAAAACTAATTGTTTCTATCAATAACTACAAAGCTCAAGAGCGGGGTTTTGTTTGGATAATAAAATTAGGTCAATCACTGTTTCTTCTCAAAATACGTTTATAGTGTCTGTTAGAATCTTGCCTTTAAAAGATTTGTTTGTTTATAGCTAAAAATAATGTTTATTTTAACTGTTGTTTGCATTATTTAAATTTTAACAATATATTTAATTATTAATTTATTCAATAACAATTTTACAGGTGGATGAACTATATTTGGAAATCTTGTATGAAATATTACATAATGTCGGCGGATGTGACGTAGCGTGCGAAGTGGGACAGCAAGCTATGCTAAATTATGTACAAGAAGCTTTTAAGATATCGAATGAGAAACATACGCAGCTTTTAACGCAAGCAGAGGCGAAGGAACCACCGGAACTTATGCTAAATGTAGAAATAGTAGAAGGAAGGGACCTCGTCTCTAAAGACCCTAGTGGTCTTAGTGACCCCTTTGTTACAATTTACTTAATGTCCAACGCAGCCCACAGATATAATACGTCTGTGAAATCAGGAACATTGAATCCACTTTGGGAAGAACATTTTTCACTGTAAGTTGCATCTTTTATTTAAAAATAATCACTGACAGTAGTTATTCTTTTCATCATTGTTATCTTATTTTATTGAACCAACTCTTTGCTTATTCAAGTTTCAAATTATCAAAACTGGAATATATACATAGCATACAAAGCATTCTATTGTTTGTAACAATAGAGGTTAATTAGACTACATCAAAAGTTGTGTTTGAATATTTAAACACCTAAATTTGCTATTTTTGCTCATAAATAAATATCACTCGTAATTAGAGTGATTCATGAATATTTAAGAGAAATTTGGTTCAATTTCGTGAAAAATATTTTTAACAGTAAAGGTGGTGATAATCTGCTACGATAGAATGTGTTTTACGATCCCATTAGCTGAAATACACAACGAATTATTGCTTCTATCAACATCTATCGAAATAGATTTTATTTATTTATATTGAAGAGTATTTATTATTTTCTTATGTTGCAGACCTATACCAGGTAATCTACATGAAGACTCACTTTGTTTAGAAGTATGGTAAGTTTCAAGGTGAACATATTAGTCTATTAAAAGATATAAAAATCTTTAAATAGTGATTGACTAATTTAATTTTTAGGGATTTTGATCCAGCGGAGACGGTTAAAGAGAAAATGACCAAAATTTTCGAAGTCAAAGGTGTGAAAGGCCTGCGTAAACTTATGAAAGAAATAGCGATAACGGCGTCAACTGGAAAACATGATAATGAACTTATCGGAACTGCTAATATGCCACTTAAGGTATTCATTTTCATTTCAATCATTTTCACTTTGTATACATATATGTATTTTCATTATGTTACAGTAAGACTTATATTGTTGTTACTTTCGTCATTAAGTAAATCCGAAGTACATTAAGGAAAGTCTCTTGCAAAAATATTTTGACTCATGATTTATGTCCTTCAAGTTGAATAAATAGTTTTCATTTTTTGGTGATTAGGACCAAAGAAATACCTCATATCATTCACAATTTATATTTTGTATAATGTTTGCTCAGTGTATCATTTTATTCCCCGTTACTTTGTAAATCCTTTGTAGTCCTTTAAAGTATATGTACATTTAATTGACTTGTTTATAAGTAAATTTTCTTATTTTCAGTTTAGACCAATTGTTAGGATTTTGGTCACGCACCGGCAAGTGTATTTGTAAATAAGAAGTATACTGCTTCTAATTTAAATTAAATTGTTGATATTTAAAGTCTCTTGCTTAACTCCATTTTGTTGCGAGGCGAGCCAAAAAAATCACATTTGGAAACACGTTTTAAAGATGTTTATGCGTGTAAATATTTGTTTCCTAATTTGATCTAAATCTTGTGACCAAGTCTAAACAAAAAACAGAGTAGTAATGAGGGATCCATAGATACGTACTTACTAATACATAAATGTATAATATTGTGTTTAGAATAGAAGAACTATCTTAAAATTTTTGTGATGTTTTATTATTATTACTTATATTATTATCATATGATTAAGATATATTTCGTCCCTTTAATAACTTTGAATTTTATTGGTTTTTTTTTTATTTTAAGTTTATTTTTTAAAAACAATAATTTTATTTGTTTCCAGTCCATCCCAGCTGGCGGTATGACGATGTGGCTAAATTTAAGTAAAAAGAGCAAATTAAAGAGACAAGGCGTGCTGATGGCACGCTTTAATTTTTCCTCGGAAAAGAATTCCCAAGTCGCAGCTCAGGAACATAGGCATTTATTAAGGATATTATTACTGCACGAACTCGAAAGCTCTAAGGTAACGTTGCTTATATTGTTAATCAATATTTTAATTCTTTATACATTATTAAAAAAAAAACTTTTTTTCTTACATAATAGATAGGCAGAGATGGCCTAGTGAAGTTTTTTATTCTCATTATTCTGCGCCAAATTGCTAGCATTGCGTGCTTTATGGCGAAATTTAACTTCGTTCTTTGTCTTAGAGGAGAAAAATTAAAATAATTTGAATAAAATATAATTATCTGCTCTGTAGTCTATTGAAATAAATGAATAGGGAATCCCATTGGATTGGAATGAATGCTGGCTGTGAACATTTGTGGCAGTTACCATGTCGCTTTCTATATCGATTGCTACTCGTATTTAGCGTTCTACTAATTGTTCTTGCGCATATACAGAACATATTGTACACTCCGACCCCGATTTTACGCCAAATTCTTCGATACCATTGTGCATTGAGCGGAGAAACCTAGCTCCGCGCTTAGTTTTGATACCAGAGCGAGGAAATAAAAATAAATCTTTTTCACGAGAGGGAATTGAACTCACAATGTTCGCGATAGTCTTGTAGTAGAAAGTCAGATTCTGTGCCGCTAAATAAATAAATATTAACTAAAACGCAATTTAGGTAGCCCCATACTGGTGGTGTGAGAACTTCAGTGCAGCTGCTGAAGCTATTCTAACACAGCACGCGGCGCAGAGCGGCTTGTCCCAAACGGAGAACTCGTTAGCGCAGTGGTCCGTGTACTGCGCGGTCACCGCCGACCATCCGTTGAGCTTCGCCCTCTTCTACGGCTTGCTCGATAAAATATCGAAGCCCTTGCAATCTGGTAAGTTTTTATGTATATAATATTATTAGTTTTCAAACTCTATCTCAGCCAAGTATGTAGAGAGTACCTAATTTGAGTAAAAGTGTTTGAGCTGGATGGTATCTGCTGCTTAAATTTCTAACTGCACAGTCACCGCCACAAACTTAAATAATATTATTGTTTATTACTGTGTGACGTGCCACACAACTGCAGCGCGGCCTACCTGCGGCAGTATTTCTCGGTCATGGGACATTTAAAATTTTAAATCATTTATTACACATATTTAAATTTAAAAAACCAATTCAAAACAGTTATAGAATTCAATAAATAATAATAAATTCCAGGCCTTATAAACGAAGAGGATGTCAAGTTATTTTGGGATGGTGCAAAGAAACTACTACCAACTTGCTACAGTCACATACGAAAATTGAGAAAAAAGACAGCCGGGGACAAAACAGTGATGAAAACTCTTAGAGAAGTCTTAAGAATCCTTTATAATTTGTCAGTATTAGATTTACCGGATTCAATAGAACTGTTTCCTGTTAATTTATACGGATGGTTGAGAGACAAAGATGATGGCAGTAGGTTGTCCATACAAGAGGTTTTGAATCAAGCAGTAATACAAGGAGCCTCGGATTGGTTTGTCCATATATTGGATAATAATGAATGTAAGGACAAAAGTGACGAGTCGCGCTTACAACACTTGATTAGAGTGATACAGCTGGTGAGATCTGATCTGCAAAGAGCAGTGGAATATTTTGACAGAGCGTTTGTTGAGTAAGTGTTACTATATTTTATTTTTTCATAGTAATACACGTCCTTATGTGTTGGCTTAATATTTTTTGTATATAGTCACATAAGCTTTATATTTTTAAAGTATATTAAAAAATTTAAATGTTTGATCGAATTTCATCAATAGTACTTAAGATATACTAAAGAGTTCATAAGACATTTTTTTTCTTTTCATGCTTTATCTTGTATATAACAAGGAACCTTATAGAAGATAACCTAGCGTTAAGGCACTCTGTATTACATTATCCGTCCGAATTGTACGTCTGATGCGCGTGAAAGGCAAAAATGTCCTCGAATGGGGATCGAAACTATAACCAACGCGTTTAGCGTCATGTTCTTTCCCACTGCGAGACTATTGTCTCATTATATTTTAATTTTTAAATTGTAATAATTATGTGAATACATATTTTGAACAAATGCTATGGTTTTTTTTGTTACAGACAAATGTCATTCCCATATTCCAAAGCACTGTACGGTGTTTACGAAGATAAAATAGCGTCTCTAGTCGAACCGGAAGTGACACAAGTATGTAAGAACTTGAAAAGACTAAGATATAGTGAAGGTTCCACAAACACCGTATATTTGGCTGGAGGCCTCAATGGGGAGACTGGACTTGGAGCTTCAGAAGTCGGCTCAGAGCCTTTAGCAATGGGGACCACGTTGTTCGAATTATATTTAGCGCTGCAAAGGTTTTTGACGTAAGTATTTAAATTGATAATAAGACAAATGTTTTTAAATGTTTTTTACTATATACAAATATCATTGAAATAAAATCCACAAGAATATCTGATCTTACTAATAGTGATAATAACAAATCAATTTCCAGGTTGGGTCAAGGTCTAAACGAAACACAATGGCATACATATAGCATATCCAAGTTCCACTCGTGGTTTTTCGGCGGTGTCGCTCAATGGCTCGACATAGCTGCATACAAAGCCTTAACTCGTATAGAAAAGGCTGTGGAGTTAGATAACTTGGTGCCAGTCGATACAAATGTGAAATATAGCAGTTCTGGTGTTGATACTTTGGCCATCTTCTATCAGATTAAGATTTTCTGGCAGCAGCTTGCTTGGCCGGACGTTGAGGGATGTTATACTTTTGTCGCTAAGATTATCGACGTGAGTGTTTTTATTTACTCTTTTGTTTTGTTCTCATAGTAAAATTAATACAGTTAATATTCCTAATACTTAGCTACTGCTAAAATATATAAAATAAAATAACACGTTCTATATTACAGGACATATGTCGGTGTTGCGTATTTTATTCAGACAAAATGGCGAAACGAGTAGAGAGTGTGGGCACCATCAGCACGGTGTACGAGGAGAGATTTGAAGTAACGACTGAGTGGTGTGTGGCCATCAACAATATTGATTATGTGAGGCAAAGTTTACAACCATTTGTGCTGGAGCTGGGAATGGATGACATTATACAGAAAATGTGTGAAACTCGATCTCCTTTGGAAGCACAAAGGTATTTTTTAGCTTCATGATGTACCCTATATATAGTAGGATGATGTTAAGACATTCTGTTCCCCACGCTTTGAGTGTTAAGTAGCGGAACTCAATGACGTGCCGAGTTAATCGACAGAAGAAATAAAAATAATTCAGTCCCTCGAGTGAGAAACGAACCGCACAGTCGTTGCGTTTGCAGTATCGAATATCTTAAATTTGTTAAAAAGCATTTTAATACAATAATTTAGTTTTTTTTATTAAAATAATATTTCAAGTGCTGCCCAAAAATATTATTCACAGAAATAGTTGTCATTTTTCATTGTCACATATTTAACTTGCAGATGTAAGGATACTCTACAAAATGTCATCGCCAATGCCATTGATACAGTTAAAAATAAAATTGTAGACTTATTAGAAGTTATGATCAAAAAGGTAAAATTTACTTTATATAATACTACAAAAAATCTATGACAAGCGTTTCCACGCTTTTTCCCGCGTAAATAGGTAGACAAAGAGCACCTGTTCACTGTTAGGGAATGAAGGATTCCCTCGAGTGAGGATCGAATCCACAACTACCATTGTGCCCCTGCACCACGACGGACTCTTACCAATGGGTTTATTTAATAATTTACTTAATTATTTTTAAATAATTTAAAGCAAATAATTCAAAAGCTACATTTATTCTCTTAATGCAGATTAAACATTTGATTATAAAAGTATAAAAAATGTTTTTATTTTAATTTAATGAAATTTTAATCAATATAATGTATTGATCTTACATGCCACTTTGCCGAAACCAATGTCCAATTATCTTAACATTGATATGTTATGGCCACCACAGATCGAGATGCTCGAGGGGTGTGGCGTGACTAAAGAGAGAGAGTTCACAATTTGTAAGCGTCGGTCCACGAATACACGTCGATCAATGTGTAATGAACACATTAATCTTTGGGTGGAATCACAGTTTTGATTGGCTAACTTAACTTTTCGGCATCCACTCACAGCCCAATTCATTATTTAAATAACAAATCAATTCTCACTCATTTTTCGAAAGCTTTCGTGGTTGGAACTTAGCCGCAACAGAAATTTCGAAAATTCCAGATTTTAACATTTTTTGTCGAGTTTTGAGAATAGATATGTAGTTGTAAAACGTCCACTGGATCGGCAATCATTTTATTTATTTTTCCAGATGATGCCATCAATAACCCGTTTTCTAATAGAGGGCGCAGAATTACTCCACCAAGACTGTTCCAGTATGGACCGAGTGATGAGATATTTAGAAGCCAATCTCGATACTTTATACCAACATCTCAATAACGAAAACTTTTCTAGAACATTAGATATAGTTTGGGAGCAATTGGGCGAAGTTTTGTATGAACTTATACAGGCTAATTTAGAGGTATGAAAATTATAAATTATTCATTTAGTATTTATTTGTTTTAGTAAACTAACTTTTTTTTATTAAAATCGTTTTTTGAAGCAATTTTTTTTTGTATCATTTGACCGGAATTATACAATGTATGATACGATCATATTAAAAGAATAAAACTAAGAAAGTATACTGATATAGAAATTTTGCTAAGTAGATTTTGTATATTGCTTATAGTATAATATTTTTATTAACAACAGTTTTTTTTCAATTTTTATAATTAACTTTCATCTTTCCGTTATTAGACTATCATTTTAATAATCTAAGTTTGACTTAAAAACTCCTTTGGTATTGGGATAAATACATTAACAGTTTTTTTTTTCATTTACTAATATAATAATTTAATTTATAGAAAGAGAATCTCGCTAGCCGTATCCGCTTGATTAGGCGTAGATATTTTGGCAAAAACAAAGTATATCCAAACTTTGTATATCCGGTAAATAAAAGTAAATGTCTCTCACGCAATTTATTAGAAAGCACATTCGTCTATTTATTTAATTATATATATTATTTTAATTTATGCATTGTAAAATATATATAACGTCACTGGATTTAACGACAAAGTGCTTAAGGGGCTATAAATTGGTTAAGTTTAGTTTCCATATATTCTCTAAATAACGGCAAACATCTTTAAGTCATCTTTTAAGTCGCGAAAATTAGTCAAAACTGTAGCCTTATATGTAATTTTGTTTATTATTTTTTTTGTTTTATTATCTAGCCCGGCAACTCGACAGACAGTAGTAAAATAGTGATAATATTTGATTAAAATGTAATATTATAATACAAATATAATATTGTTTTACTCTATTTAACGAACTCTCAATAAAGCCCTAAAATGCTCAATCGTTTCAGTGACGTTATATTTAATTTGTATTGTATATAATTTGCGTGTTTTTTAATAGCACCGAAAGGCAAAAATAACCCGATATATCGACCCGAGGCGTTTGACCAAATCCGTCGCCGCCAACTTAGATGCGGTAAATTATGAATATAAGGCATTCTGTATACGTTTATTTACCAGTTATTGTGCAAGTAGTTGTAGTATATTGCAAGTTTAAATCTAAAGAAAATATTTAAAACTGAAAACAAATATTTGGGGCCGTCCATTGATTATGTCACACGAGTTTTATGATATTTTGACATATACCCCGTCCTACCTACTTTCCTAGTGTGACGCAAAATATTTTCTAAGTTTGCTCCTAGAGATTATTTAATTAGAACAACAATTCCGAAACCTGTATATGTATGTGTGTAATATATTTTGAAATGTAAAGTTAAGAAACTTAGGACCCATCCCCACACCTTGTCACACAATATTATACTTCCTCGACACCATCCCCCGACGTGACGTGACGAGACGTGACGTGTGACGTCATTCATAGATGACCTCTTTTTATTCTCTGAAATTGTACATGCTATTGTAGAATGAAGTTCAAGTCAAAAGTTTATAATATTTTCTTTGGAATCCATATAATTTAGTCATCTTGCATAATGTGTGTTCTTTTGCCGTTTGTCTTGTTGAATAGCATGGTCCGATTCTGCAACAATTTATAAATTTTATAAATATTTTAAATTTCCATTATTGAGATATAAGTCTCTTGTTATAATTTTTATATAAAAAATTTGGAATGGCGACAAAGAGTGCTTTAAAATTTAATTACTAATTAGTGATTTTTAATGAAATTATTATGGTTATATATTCCAAGATATACTATCTACTTTTCTATCAATGAGAATAATAATCTCCCAAGATTTGCCAAGCTAAGCGGATTTTTTAAGGGTCATGCTATAATTTCAATATTTATCAATATTGGAACGTTTATATTATATGTATGTTTGACATGTTTATGTATCGTAAAACATTGTTATATGTATGTATGTATGTTTTACAAAATTATAAATTTCGGAAATTGTTACTTGTCGTGTATGTTTTGCCAATTTAGTTTATAGGTTTCCTTGATTTTAATATAATTTATCAGGAACGCATGGGGTAATGTCAAGTTTCTGCTAGTGCATGATTTATGGTTATATCAGTTGTATAAATAGATGGTTTATCAGAAGATAATAAAAAGAATTCATTCATTAAGTCAAATCTATTTTAATTATATTTATGAATAGCATGTCAAGTAATAAATTGCTATAATTATAAGATTTTATTTATAAATCTTGCGTACTATCCTAAAATCTGCTTTGAATATTTTTCAATTATTTATCGTATTCTACAATTTTCTCTATTTATATAACTAACATATGATCATGGTGGTGGTATATTATGAATGTGGAGATGGGACTTTAAAATTTATACATATATTGAACTAGAAATCTGTAACATCAAATCAACAAATCGTTTACAGAAACGTCGACCGCCGTCTTTCTTCTCCAATCTACACGAATGTCTGAAAATAATGGTGCGTTCCTTTAGACAAGACAATAAAGATATTTATACGTCGGATACGTTAAAAAGAGTAGAATATTTATTGAAATTACACGGAATGGAAACAAGGGAACTTATACATCAGTATCATTTGGAACGATGGCAGGAACAGCAAGCTACAGCGGAACCTAAGATGGGCCTTTTAACAGTCAGAGCACAATTCATTGAGGATAATTTGAAAATTGAAGTGATGAATGCTAGGAATTTGACACCTACGGATTCTAATGGTGAGACCGTAATTATATAATTATTTGTCAATCTAACCTAAATATAGCTAAAAATATCTTTTTTCGCTCATCGAAATTTTTAGAAGCCGTCTAATCTAGACGACTAGTTTATAGATATCTAACACTATATAGTCTTAGGACTTTTAGATTGCTAAGATTCCTATAATTACGACATTATATGTAAATTTGTAATAATATTTTTTATTATAATTTGATGTATTTATTTGTTTTTAGGATTATGTGATTCATATGTACGCGTGGGATTGCTCCCAGAAGATTCTTTTGCAAACGTAGAGAAACCGAAAACGCAAACACATAGCAAAAATCTCTTTCCACTATATGACGAAATGTTTATAATGTGAGTATGAAGACTGTAATACTTTACGTGCTGAATGGCGGATCTCAACGCCGTACTTTAGCTATTTGTGCTTGAAAATGAAAACAACTCATTCCCCAGCTCAATCCCAACTCATACAAAAGTCTACGATAAAAATGTTATTTATATATTTTTCTTTATTCCAAAATAAAGAAGTACACACAATGGTTCGGTAGCGGGTCTATGCAACGATTGGCTGAATGAATGTGGGAACAAAAAATAATCGTAATTTATGTTTTTCTATCCATAGATCCCTATCTCACGAACAGCGCTCAGTTCAAGACGGTCTCATCCATTTAGTGATAAAAGATAAGGACATGTTCAGCGTCAGCAATACATTTGTGGGTGAAGCGTATTTGCACTTCAGTGAAGTACCAGATACGCCCGCGCCCATATCGAGCTTACCACAACAACATTTGCCACTTTCAAGACCGGCTAATATAGGTAACATCGTTTTTTTTTGGGCATATAAACTGTTAGCCAGAAGAAATCTAGTGTTAAAACATTTAGTTTTTTACAGGCAAGCAGATTTTTTATTTTTCAGAAATAAGTATTTCAAGCCTAGAATGGCAGGCCAAGAGGACCTAATGTTGAATGTAAAATTAATTTTTTGCTCGCAAACGTTAGCGAGTTTAACGAGTTTTTCGTTTATTATGTTTTTAAATGAAAAAAATCTAAATAATTCAAATATAAACATTTATCTGATTGGAGATGAAACCACCATTTTTGCTATAATGCTATCTACAAGAAAAGATTAGCCAAGAAAAGATAGCCTATCCCTAGTGTTAAGAGACTCCGTTCCCAAAGCACCGCATAATTTTCGAGACAATGCGTGTTGGGTGGTGGAACTCGACGCCGTACTATGTCTCATTACCAGATCGATCGATCGATCGAATGGAAATCTATCCCACAATCGCTTACATTCATCTGTGCCGACGAGCTCAAAGTCAAATAATTTTATTCAAAATAAAAAGTTACATGCTTCATTTTTTGAACGTCAAATAATTTAAAACTAGTTCGCAACAGTTATCATACAAATGATGATGTATGATGATGATTATATTTATTAACTTATTTTTTCTTCTAAGACGGTGACGCAATAAAGGCTATAGAATCAAGACAAGGTGACAAACAAGCACGAGAGTTCCTCAAGAAACAAAGACAAAAGATGCCAAGTAAACAATTTTTCTCGCTAGGTTGAACCAATTCTACGCATCAGGCCAAATTTATGTAAATTATAAATGTACGTACAAAATTTCTTTTGTATTATAATTATAAATATGTAATATGGCGTAAAAATATAAGTGCTATTCAACCTCGCTTATTGTTTAAGCACACTATTTGTAGTGTCAATGATCTACGTCTTTTATTATAATAAATAGCCATAAGAGGTGTGAATTCTGTAATTCTACATAATTAAACGCCGTATTCAGAGAAGTTAATAAAGATGTGTCTTTAAATTGGTAGTATTTTAAACTACTACTACTACTATTACTAATACTTAAAGATTTTATAATCTAACTTCATTGGTAAAGACTAAATAATATTGATAAATAATATAAGTTATTCAATTTTTTTCTAAAGCAATAAAATGATAACATAATATTTAACATTTGAACAGATGTTTTGATATATTTATATGGAAATTATTTGGCAATAATTATTAGAGACTGAGTGAAGTGGTTTAAAAAAACTTGTTTTAATATATTATGTTTTATCGTTTACGAATCTCGATTCATAATGTCTTGTATAATTTATTTAGTTAATAACTTTGTGTACATAAAGATCTCAGAAGATTGTTTATGAAAGAGATTATAATGATTATAACATATCGAGTCGTCGAAATAATAATCGTAGACTTAATATGAAGCGTAGCTTTCTTTATTTTATAACATTTATTTTTATGAGATTTTATTTTAAGTGCATGTGTGTCTGTTTCTGCTTTTTTGAACAACTGTATAAATGGATAGTGTTCAAAATTATAGGAGTATTTTATAGTTTAGAAAGATACTGCTTTGAAACTATTAGATACATTATAGGCGTTTACTATAAAGGTTTTGTAATAAATGTAGGTGTAAGTAAATAATTTGTGTGTTTTGAGAGAATATAAATATTTAGTTACTTATTTTGTAGTTGCTGTATACTGTGATAAAGTAACGTGCCTTAAATGTATGAAAAAAATTATATATATCTTCTACTACTTTTCTATATTTTAAATGTTATTTGGTACATTTCACTTTTGTGTTATATAAAACAAATATAGTGCAATGTTTGTATAAACTAAAGTCCATCATTTTAACATGCTGTATATTAAGGAGTTGTGATTATTGCTAAAGTAGAAAAATAATATGATCAATAATTTTTTCTGTGATTTTTTCTATATTTATTAGACGTCTCTTTAAAATGGTTCCAGGATAATTTGATGCACACAATACTATATTTAGTATCCTCCATAAATATAATATACAAATGCTAAAATTTTCTAGTTTTTTACATTAAAATATAATAACTTAAGTGAGTTTGTAATATTTTATATATGTTTTATCTATTACAGTTTCAATATATGCCTTTCAACTTTTTGTTTATTCATAAATAAAGCCGTTTTAAATGTAAATAAATGTCTTTAATTTTTAGTATTAGGTTCATTTTATACTTACTTTATTGACGCAATCGTAGCGCCATAGGAAAATAAATGACAACGTAAATGAGTTTCTAATGTTATAGGAAATTAGATACAGTAAAAAATATTTGATACAAGTAAAAAAGAGTTTGTCTAGCTATCCATATATAAGAATATTTCTAAGGAATTGGGATCTCTCACAATCAGTGTAGTTAACGTCCATCCTGGGGTATCAATTTAAACCGGGTACATATATATCATTTTGGGAATTCTGATAATAGGTTATCTTTGCTTACCGCGGCTCATGCTCATGTCATGTGAGAATTGCATATAAGAATTAAAAGCAGAAGGATTGTCACACACTCGGTGTGTTGGCCACAACTGTCATAACCAATATAAAATGTTCTAGACAGCAAATGTGTATTTGCTGTCTAGAACATAAAACATAGTGTTTAAGTTTTAATTTAGAAACATATATATGTAGATATTTAATAAGAAATTTAAGTGTCATAAAATTATATATTATGATTGAGTGTATATATATATATATGTACCTATATTTGTATCTCAAGGTGAGGTGCGCATATAATGTACTCGTATGTAATTTTGAATTGCAAATAAATGACGCTGTTCTTATAATGTGTAGGTGCATATTTGTGATGTTTGTGATCAGATAAATATAAATTTAGTTACAAAACGGAATGAGAACGGGAACGGGAATGAATTTGAACGGTGTTAATTTACGCCACTCAATACGCAGTGTCTCGAATGAACACTTCAATCGATACTATTGTTTTTTTTTACTTTTTAGTGTAATTTAAATTAAATTATTATCAGCGAAATGCGTTTTTTTTTAAAATATATATTCCTATATTGTACATTATGTTTTAGCGTCTGACTGTATACGCGCCGGTTGTCGCGCCGGGGTCGATTTCCACTCTGGGTGATTATATTTCATTTGTTGTCATTTCCGATGACATTAGAGAGTATATTTTAGACAAAGCGTGGTGTTGAGTTCTGCCTCCCGATACATAATATCTGTAAAATGTTCTACAAATATAATAAATACCAAACTCTCCAAACTCTCCTAAATATTAAAATAGTATCGACATTATTACAAAAATTTGACTTATAAGATTTAATTCATACTTTATAATCATTCTAAAATATATTTTCAGTTTTTTGTAATTACACAAACATTTAACAAAATAGCATTATAAATCACGTAATCACATGTAAGTAGTACGCACACGAGAGAGATCTACGCGTTTCTATCGCGTGACATTTTAAATATCAAGTTCTCTTTTAAAATAAAAATCTATGAATGGAATAATCAGAACGACTTTATATGGACGGAATGAATCATATGAGCGTTTTAAGATAAAAGAAAGAAATAACCACGATATGGAAAGAAATAGGGCCATGTGAGCGTCACGTGAACGTTGCGGATTGAATTACGGTACGCGTAGAATATTTAGATTGAATATAAAATGCTTGTTTTGATCTACTTAAGTTCAATGCAATGGCTGGATCTACCATTTAATTTATAAGAAAAGATCACGTTTCTTATTGTTTTTATAGCGGATCTGATAACCAGATAGAAATTTCAAAATAATATATTTTTTTATTGTAGGTATGTTGTTTACTCAAATAAGCAATATACCTAGATGATATTTAAACAATTAGATAAATTACTAGTTTACGTTAATAATAGTTTACTTCATATTGACATGTTAATTGTAAATAATTACAAGAAATGTTCGTAAATGTCTAAGCAACGGTTTCTTACATTGTTTTTTAAGTTGCTATTTAATAGTTATAAAGGAAAATTTTGAATTTTTATACAAGTGAAAAAAAAGATATCTTCTGAAAAAAGGTTTTATTCTTGTTTAACTATTAAAGATAATTAAGCAAAGTCGTGCCATTTAACTATTATTTATTATAAGAAAATATTTTAATTTATTAAGTTATGATGAAGATTATTACTTTCGTAAATAAGATTTGTTCTGGCAACAGCAAGGTTTAGTTAAAAGCTGTTTTTTTACCACCCCTACGACTTCAAACAGAATCTCTCTGCTATTTTTTATTACATTTTTATGACTCATTAAGTTTTCTTAATAGCTATTAAAAGAACACCGTTTGTAGCAGATTGAGATTTTCTATTACTTTGAGTATTCGTGAAATCGAGTCATTGTGTCGATTAATATAGTGTCACCATAAAGGTTTAGTAGCTATATGAAATAAAACGGACACTTCTAGCTAACTCGCAGTATGGAGATGTTGTAGAATATCCATTTTATATGTTCTAACATAATTTGTGATAGAGTACATACAATATGCGCTGTATAATACAATAATATATTCTTCTTTAACTAAAAATACAACATAAAATATTAAAAGGTAATTGGGCTTGTTGTGGTGTGGTGCAGAGCATCTGACTGCCAACATGATGGTTTTATGTTTGATCTTCTCATGATGACTTTTTTTAAATTCCTTGTTCTGGTAAGGCAATATGCAGCTTTGAGTTCTTGCCATTCAATAGGCAATTCTTCGAATTTGGGTGTCGAAGTGTCTTGACACTAGTTTTCTCTGTCTTTACAGATACAGAACGTAAAGTTTATTATAATTAAAAAACAGGCTATAAGCAAACTAAAAGAGAGAAGAAAAAAAGACAATAATCAATCAACAAAATGACAGAAGCAATTGAATTTCATAAACTAACTCTACACCTAATGTAAAATAAATCATCCGCGATGTTCAAAACACATTTTTATTGTAATGTGTTAATGTCAAAGCCACAACATGTGTAGATAACAAAGAAGTTTTCGAAGTAACTCTTTCCGAAAACAAATTCAATACTTGATACGAAATGAAGGAAACCAGTTAAACATAAATTAAAAATATAACGAAAATAAATTGATTTAACCGAATAAAATGCTGCCAATGCAGATAAAAAAGCGAGACAAACTTAATTTATAAATAATAAAAGTGAACGCGCGTCGCCGTCGTTTATGGCAAATTAATTACACGACGCCACTGTCGGTACTCCGGTAGCTGACGGAGCCCGGACGGAGCGGGGCTCTCAGAGCTACGGTGTTATTACTTCATGCATATAAAGCGATAATAACTGCTACCGACTGTGTACCTATGTAACATTATTTGTATGTTTCCATTATATGATTTACAATTTTTATCATTTATTGTTTCAATAAGGTTTTCATTGTTATGTTTAACCGTACACAAAGAACTGTTGGTACCGATGCTGTTATACAGCAGCGAAACGTGGGTATTACAGAAGAAGAATGAAAGAAAGATGAATGCCGTGGAGATGCGATATCTCCGTAGGATATGTGGAGTCAGAATCTCGTGGGTTAAGGAGAAGGGATAGACCATGTCCACCACAGAATATTCTACTGTGTGTACTGAAGCTTCTAAATATTTAAAAAAACGACAATAATATAACATTTAATAAATTCTATAAAACATTATTATTATAAAACTTATTTTTTTTAGTTTACTTTATTGCGTTATTTACTCAACAATCCAATTTACACTTATTACAACATGTGTATATCATATACTTAGTTTAAGGTTCCCCTCAGTAATGTAATAAGCTTACGGGCGAAGCGACCTTCGTCATCCCACTGTCATATCGCATATGTCATGTCACTCGAGATTCAAATTGGAATTAATTAAAATGTCACAGAACCAAAGGCAATTAGACGTGCCGGGCGAAGGACGGAGGTGGAAACACGGTATCAAACGAAACATCTTAGCGAACATCGGCGGCGCGTTTCATGTAGCTCCCTTCCCTTTGATCGCGCCGCGCCGACAATCCGCCTCACTACTTATCGACTCGGATTTATTGTGATTTGGACTGGAGTGGAGTGGAGGCTGGAGAGGAGGAGCGGGAATCGCACTACGCACGGTGCCCGACGCCCGCACCGGCTTCCGATAGTTATTCACGGCGTGCGGACTGTCACCGGCAAAAGTGCTTAAGCTAATTAGCCGCACGCTCGTAGCTCGCACGTGTCGCTTGATCCACTTTCGGTACCGGTTAGTCGGTTACGTGCAGGTGGAACTTGGGAAGCGGAAACAATCAGTGGAAATGAAATTAACTGAAATTTGATGTTGCGTTTAAATTTTATTCTTCAAGCATTTCATAATTTAAAAGTTCATATGTATGTATATTCATACAAATATATTTGCGTATAAATAAATAATAATGGTATAAAATTGGTAATCTATATATATATATATATATATATATATATATATATATATATATATATATATAAAAGGTCATGTTCCTGACTGACTGAGGTAAGACACACGCACAGCCGGTAAGACACAGCCGTAAACACTCATAGTAGAAACGTGAAATTTTTCATAATCTGAGCATGCACTAAGAAGGTATTTTGAAAAATTTTAACTCTTAAGGGATGAAATAGTGTTTGAAAGTTTCTATGGGTTTTTTTATAATCGGAACCGACTTTTATAAAAATTGAAATTCAGAGTCTTAAAAATATTTTATTGAACACGTGTTTCGTGTTTTTTTAGAATTTACCCCTAGGAGTGCAAATAAGCAGGCGAAGCCGCGCGCGCCCGCTTGTCATCTTATATATTTAACACCTTAAAGAGTGCTAGTTTTTTATAAAATTATATAATTCGTTTTATTTTCTTACACAATATGTACTTTTATTATATAAGTGGAATAAATTTTTATATTTTTAAATATAAATTATTATATAAAAAAAATACTCTTCCGATGGTGGGACAAGGGTACAAGCCATCGGTGGTTTGTGGCTTCAGAGAGAAACCTCCTCACACTACGCGCTCAACGTGGCATACGTTCAAGTACAACTACCTTCTGCATCCAGTTCTAGATCCAACAGTTAAGCGATAACCTCTTAAGATGTTGGTCGAGGCTTTTCGCTATTAAACCGTTAATAGCGAAAAGCCTCGACCAACATCTTAAGAGGTTAATAATTTTTATTTTTCAGCTTTCGCGAGATTGTCATCATACTGGGATAGTAATGCCAACAATCACTGCGTGCTTCGCCACTCGGCCTATTAGTGCTATATCAGGTCTATTGGCAACAATATACCTGTCAGTAATAATAGACAAATCCCAGTAGAGCAAAGTATAGCTATTTTCAAGAACAGACGTGGTTGTGTGGCTGTGATTGTATCTATATTGTATGTATGTAAGGCACCTTAAATTCCACTATACCATATTAAAGAGCAAGTAGTTAAGTAAGTTTCCTTATTATTTTATTTAGACAGAAATGTTGTTATTGCTTCATAAAATTCTCAATTTTTTTTTAAATAAATTTACTATGAAAATGTAACAAAGTAGCTATCGTATCGAATACTGTAATGTATGTATAATATTGAAAAATATGCTTTTTCTATAAAAGTAAGCCGTAATGTTGGCGAATGTACTCAAAGCGTCATGGGGAATGACGATTATATTTTTTGCCCAAACGCGGCCGGTTCGGTAGCAAGCTGTGTAAAAACGTTACTATTATTGTCAGTTCTTAAGAGTACTCTCTATCGACTCTATATTTGCCTTCTATTCTTAAGGTTATTACATGAAATAGTTGTTGGAATCCAGTTTAGACTGCATAAATAAATAAAATAATTTTGCATATTCATTTGATTTGTAATTGTATTATTAACACGATTTTGCATAAAATATATTTTATCTCTTATAGATGTTAATAGTAGATATTATTATTGTAGTATTAACAAATAAAGCTTTAGTTTGATAGGTATTTCGTTGTAATATTTTTATTGAAGATAACAAATATAACGAGATAGAATGGTCACGGGGCTCGCTCAAAAGGCTGTACCGTAATTCATATCAAAGTATTCTGTTTACTGCCTGTAATAAATTAATAAGACCCTATTAAAGGAGCGCACAAAAAACTTTTGTTCAGCTTATTGTTATGGAAAATGAGCTGTATAATAGTCTTCTATATTAAAGAGCTTTTAAAAAGACCGTTCCGACTAAGTCATAATGGGATTGAATAATAAGCCATAAAGATTTTGAATGATCTAAACGGTTCATTCTTCCGCTCTGTTTGAGAGTAGTAGCGCGCATTTCTTTTAGATGCTCTGATTTATCGTACGGATAGCTAGATGCTGTATCGGCAGTCGATAAAATAAGTTTAACGAGACCGAGCCGTATATCAGCGTCGGCATCATAAAGGTGGGTACCAACTGTCAAAGGGCTCATTGTGGCGGCTTGCTTTATGATGGCATTTTTACAGGCAGGTACAGGCTTTGACCGTTTGCCGAGCCGCCTGCCAATTATATTCTACTTAGCTCTGTGCTTACATTCCTCCACTACCACCACCGATCTAAGGATGAGTATTGCTGTACGCACTACTCGGCAAGGGAACCCCGTCGGAGAGTAGGGTAAACACATTTAAGGTAGTCAGATTGAGAATGGTTAACATTTCTTGTGATGGTAATTATGATAAAGACACAGAGGAAGTCGTTTAGATATTTCAATGATAGACCAAAGTCAAAGTAAATGTAAACTATTCTGTTAAACGTATTTATTGGTCTCGATCGCAAAGAAAATAACCATTCGGAAGTCTCCCGCAACTTAGGTACACTTCTTTGCAACAATGTTGGGTTAAAATTAAACAAGTTTAAAATTACATTATAATTTTACTTCTTGTGTACATAGCATACTTAATGTTGAGCGAAAAGGCGCGAATTCGGAGCGTGAAAAAGCGGGCACGGATGACAGGTGCCTTGGGGCTGTGGGGGTGTCATGGGGTTGCGAGGGGAGGGGCGAGCCGGCGCGGCGCCCGCGCAGCTCGCGTGGCCCACTGTGAGTCACGCGCGCTCTGTAATGCTTGCATAATAATAATGACGGATGCCGATCGCGCGGCGGCCCCTTTGATCTGCGGCGCGTTTGATCTCGCCGCCGGAGCCGGTCCCGCGACCGCCGCCCCTGCCGCACAAACGAGCCGCCCGCCGCGCGACCAGGCGGCCCTTCGCCCTCGCTCCACATAGGCTGCAGCCAGTGGTGCTCCGGCAGTGGCCAGTATGGGGTGTGCTCCGCGTGTGAGTCGTCCGTGATGCATGCCAGCCGCCCCTATTGGCTCACATGGACCCTTTGTGTACGTCGTGTTTATTTATTCTGTACTACGATTATTGTTATCTTTGCTACTTCCGGAAATCAGTGCGGTGTTTTCGATGTGTTTTGTTTTGTCAAAACTAACTTGTATTGTTTGTTTTGTAAAAGTTTTTGACGTAAATGTGATATTTTTCTTGTTTTTAAATAAAATCTATATGTTTATATTGTGCTCTAATCATGTTTTGGTAATGGATATAAAAGCATCAATAAGATATTAGTATCGTGGCGCAGGGGCACAAGCGTGTGATTTTAAATGGGTATACAGGTTATGGGTACGATTCCCACTCGAGGAAATGATATATTTAATATTTTCATTTCCTCGCTCTGGTAATGAGGGAAAGCACGGCGTCGAGAGATATTTTTTTAAAAGCAATTGTTACAATTACTTTTAATAACTTAATATATATTATATCATAGTATTCTGTCTTTATTATTAGATATTAGAGCAAATAGAAAACGTGAAATATGATCACTACTAAATTAACATTGTTATTGAGCAACCGTTGCTACTTCGGTGGAAAATGTAAATAATTTTACATTCCGATTTAGTAGTTACATGTAAATTGTGGGTCGGCCGTCGCCACTAACCAACGTACAGAGTAAATGTCGTCTAGTCCGAGGGAGCTTTCTATTCCCAATGTATTCGCCTGGGCCAGTGATAGTTGAAATTTATCTTTCGAGTAGTATAATAATATAATATAAAAATTTAAAAAAAAAATAGATCAGCTTCACGCTGTTACCCGCACACAGCAGGGTAGGCAGAGGGAATCTAGTGTTAAGACACTCCGTTACCCAATTTGCACCGAATTTTGAAAGCATTGCCTGTTGAGTTGGCAGACCGTTGGAACTCAACGCCGCGCTATATATAAGAAACGAAAATACACAATGTTATCTTGTTAATTAATAAAAAATGTTATCACCGTAAATAATAGCAAACATTATAGCTGCAAAAACAATCTATAACATAATTAGATATTCTATAAAACGAATAAATTAAGTCACACTATATGCGACATTATAATATTCTCATTATGTACAATTTATAGTCTTCGACATTTATTATGTTGATCGTTAATATCATTGCTAATAAAAGATTAGGTATTATTTATTATTCATACATTTATGCAAGTTTTGTTTGTACATAATTATTTATTTACTAATCTATATTACTTTAAGTTTACATCAAATGCACTACTTTAATTTTGTACCTACATTGAAATGTAACGTTTTAGACAATTCAATAAAACAGTTATTTATAGAATTTTTTTCCAACAATATTCTTTAAAAATGGTACAACTTTTTTATTAATAAATTGATTGAAAAAAAAAAACAAATTCTGAATGATAAGGGAAGCTTGCCAAAATACAATAGTAAAAAATGCCAAAATACTATAGCAATTAAATCGGTTAAATCGATTTTGAGATTTGCGTAAATACAGATAAGTAGACAAAAAAAATCATTGTTTTCGGTTGTACTACGTTATTAAATGCTACCAATAATTTTTTTTCTTATATACCTTTCATATACAGATATCTATCAGTTACTTTATTTATTATCTATCCGTTACGACTATTATAAGTATGGTTATGTAACTTTATAATAATTTTTTTAGTTGCCAATTAAAGCGTATATTTAATTTATTGATTATCTGTCTGAATACGTGTGTATGTAAAATATTAAATAAATAGTTAGAGTAAGGTACATTCCATGTCAATTGATACGTTTTCTTAATTTTCTTACGAGTAAAACTATGGAAATAATGAAAAATAAAAGTAATAATAAATCGGCAGAAGAGAAAATTTTTTTTTATCAGTAATCTAATATACGTATCTAGTAGCAAATAGTAGAACGTAATTCTAGTAATGTAAATATTGTTATTCACCAGTATAGGCTACCTACTCATTTATAATTATGTATTTCGAGCTTATTTATGTTAGAGAGTGTCGTGGCGCAGGAACACAAGCGTCGACATTAAGCACATGTTGTGGATTCGATTTCCACTCAAGAAAATTTAATATTTAATATTCGCATTTCTTTCTTTAGGGAGAATGCAAAGTGCGGCGTCTAGTTTTGCCATACGCAATGCGCAAGAATTTGGCGGAAAATGAAGAACGGAGTGTCTTAACACTAGGTTACTTTTGCTTACCTGTTATGTACGCGATCCAGCGTGAAGCCGAAAAAAACATAGGAAAGTATTTCTTTTCTATGTTTTTTCTTAATTTATAAGATTAAAAATCAAGTAGAATTTAAGGTAGATAATTCATAACTGCCCAGTTTTAATGGCTCAACGAGAGAAGTAAGCTTTAGTATTCACCTAATGCTTATAATTAGTCCGATATGGATCAGTAGTTACAAACATTCAACTTAATAGTATTTCTTCCTGGAGATGTTATATGCGTGTAACATTCGGAGAAATGTCAGTAAAAAAAAATCGAATGATTATCTAAATGGCGTCTTTTATGTCTGTGTTTATTTTTTTATCGTTTTTTTAAAATTTTGTTTCAACTTTTTGGGTAACTGAGAATGTTTCCACAGGAAACGTATTACTCTTTATGTATTATAATATATGTATGTACACGCTATAAGCGGTGCTTATTGTAATTTTATTTTATATTATTTATATTTTATAAATACAATTTATGTAATTATTAGAGAAATTTTATAGTGTATACATAATTTTATAGATTAGTCATATTCTGACATTCGGCATACTAGCAGCAGTTGATGAAATATAACTGTTAGCTATTTGTATCAGTAAAATTTTAATGGGTCGAGTATTTTAAGAGTTTTGTTGAGGGAGCCGTAAAAATCTTACCGTAAAATAGTTTCATAAATACTTTTTACAAATATTTATTGGCCCTTACAGTATTTGGAAGTGTTCCATTTATTTATGATTTTTTATATTTTTGCTTTAATAACATTTTTTCTTTCAGTTGGTGATTATTGTGGCCTGTGAGAGTGCAGCTTTTCCGGATAGCTTAAGATTGGTGTGGTTGTCGAATACTTCACTTACTTGCAATGATGGATCTCGCACGGGGTAAATAAAATGTTATATTAGTTAAGCTTTAGCTTTAGCGTTAATTACCTATATCTAATTGAGTTTATTGTATCAAATTGATCTTTTTGATTTAAGATTTTGATTTAATTTAATTTTAAATTTATCTTATTTGCCAATGTTAGTTCAATCAAGGTTGTATATAAAAATATGATAAACTTTACACAAAATATAATAATATGATTTCTTATGTGACATTTATATATATTTCAGATATTATTTCCGACGTGGGACCAACAATCATCATTGGGTGGTGTATCTGGAAGGCGGTGGATACTGTTGGGACAAGACCTCATGCAGCGCGCGCTGGCGTCGCAGGCCTGGGCTCATGTCGTCGTCGCGGTGGCCTCGGGCGCGTCGTGCTCCAGCATTGCTCTCTAGTGACCCACAAGCAAATCCACTCTGGCACTCATCGAATCACGTCTTATTGCCCTACTGCTCGAGTGATATGTGGACAGGAACACGCGCTCTTCGAGCTTCCAATACAACCTTTGCGTTTGCCGGACGTCTTATAGTGCGATTTGTCATCAATGAACTGTTGCAGCTCGGCCTTAGTAAACGACTGTTGCTCGTTGGTTCAAGTGCAGGAGGAACTGGTGTTATGCTTCACGCGGACGCAGTCAGACGTAGCTTACGATCGCATGGCGTACGGGTCGCAGCCATCGCAGATTCAGGATGGTTTTTGGACAGACCCCCGAGAGCCAGGCGGGCGCCGTCTGCGGATAACATCGCCAGGCTAGGGCATACGCTGTGGCAAGGATCACCACCAGCATCTTGTGTCCGAGAATACCGCGATAAACCCTGGTTATGTTATTTCGGGTATCGCCTATACCCACACATACGGACGCCGCTATTTGTTTTCCAGTACCTATTTGACTCCGCGCAACTGACGGCAGAAGGAGTTCGTGCTCCGCGAACGAGGGCTCAGTGGGACGCCGTCCACGAGACAGGGTCCGCTATTCGGGCAAGTCTCAAAAGCGTGCGTTCCACTTTCGCTCCAGCGTGTATCGCCCACGGCGCGCTCGCTCGACCGGAGTGGCTCGCAATTAACGTGTCAGGCGTCTCGTTACCGCGAGCTATATCGTGTTGGGAGAGCCGCTTCAGTAATGGGAGCAGACGGGAACGAGCTAGATGTGCTCCTCGGAGACTCATCGAACGTTGTTCGTGGCCACAGTGCAATGGCTCGTGTCCACGTCTGCGCGACCCTCGGACTGGGGAGGAAGTCGCTTTAGCCGCGCTGTTACAAAGCTTCGGGCTGGACGTCCGGGGCGCAGCGGCTGCTATGGGCCTCGACGCCCGCGCTCTGTCACGCATGAGTCGTGCAGAATTATTGCCTTTGTTGGCGCCACATACGTGATAAAATTATGACTGTTTGTGCTTCACCGCACGTTTAATCTACCTCGTTTTTTGCAAGTACAATTATTTTTAATATTTAGATATTATTTATTGTAACAGATAATATAAGTAAAGAGTTAAGATATAACATATGTATTTTTATTTGTAAATATAATAAATAGTACGATAAGCAAGGTGAATTGTGTGAAAATCATAAAAAAATATCAATATAATTTATATCACTAAAAATATAATTAGGTTAATGAAATATTTGGCCCGGCTAATAGAAATATACGGTTAAAGACAAAAAATAAAATGAAATAAAATAAAGCGTTATTCAATAATACACTTTATTTTGGCATAAGGCATTAATAATTTCTTAATAATTAATAGTGGACTAGTTCACACTTATAAAATATATAAAAAATAAAAATAATATCTCACTTTTGTCTTCCTTAATATTATGAAAATGGAAGGCAATGGCCTAATAACCTAGTATATAAATAAAACCTAATAATTAAACCAGTTGATTAAGTAAGGGTAGGCGTCGAAGCGTTTTATAGCGAGTACGATGTTCAGTAAATAGAAGACCGGAGGAGCGCCGGCCGCAACTTTTGACTGGCTGTGAATTGTTGACAATGATCCCACCACTACGCAGCCGGTTGCTTTGTCATAATCGATTAGATCTTTCCACATTCAGTAATATCGATATATCGACGACGTCATTGCCAAGGAAGAAATCGGATGATACGATATTGGCATTCTGACGCCATCGAGTCACCAGACGAGATGTAACATTTCGATTAACAGCATCAGCATTCTCTCGTATGGAGCCACGGAGGAAGAGTATGTCTAATACAGTGGGTGTTGTTTGCGCCATGGCGGAGAATAGAGGTGAACGCGCAGAAGATGACGGGGACATATCAATCATTCTGTCTAAATATAGGAACAGCTCGTCAGGGTCATTTGTGTTGGCCCAAAGGTGAGGTAATATCGGCCACAGCCATCTGTTTGCTGAAAAATTAAATTCATATTGGGTACATTTATTATATTAATATTTATAAAATATTCTTATCTCTATATTATTCTGTTACGTATACAAAATTTATAAGGTCGATATAACAAAAATGTCAAGACGCTTTTTGTATATGGAAGATTTATGTAAAAACATTACTGGGGGCGTTACGAAACGTAATAAAATCCACAATAGGGTTTTTAAGATGTTTTTAAAATGGCGTTAAAAAGGTTAAATTAAAAATTAATTATATATTATTTATTAATAATAATTAATAATTTATTAATAATTAATTAATTATATACTATTTTATTATATTATTTATTAATTATTATTAAATTATTAAATTGCGTTTATGTATGGGAAATGGAATGTAAGTACACATAGAACAATGTTAAGTCATTTTTTAAG
>DWAN01000024.1:0-40116 GCA_018230445.1 Heliconius hewitsoni | reverse complement strand
ACAACCAGTCGGTTTACAGTCACACTTTGTGCCGCTGCGCCACGACCGGCCTCATCTGTAATATATGACGTAAAATATTTTAAAATTCAAATTGTGTGTGCACAGATTCATTTCAACCCCTTATTGGCTAAATCTCCGCGTACATCTGATGCTCGTTGAATAACCGCAGATGCCTACCCCTCTTCAATATTTACGCCTTTTACCATTTAGAAGAAATTGATTTTTTAATATAACGCTCAAAAATCGTTTAACGTACGTCGCGTTACGTACTAGAAATATATAAAATTATATAAATTATTAGTTCCATTAGTTAGAAATAGTAGATCTTATGTTATTTATAATTAGTTTATATGGAATAAAAACATAAAATATTGTATGTAATAAAAGAATAATATATAATCCTTTACATATTTATATATTTATTCCATATTTATTCCCAAATAAAAACTCTGTAACACTTTTTCGCAGTCTCTTCACTTCTTCGCACTCTATATCACTTGGCGCAGAGTGTCAACGTCTGACCACACATATAAACGCGATGCTTGTGGGTTAGATCCACATTCGGGGAATTGATTATATTTTAATTATTTTTATTTCACAGCTTTAAAATAAAATACATTGAATTTTGCCAATCAATGCGCAATGTCTCAACGTTTTCTGCGCCTACTCTGATTTGCGGAAAAATGTGAGAAACTGCTTAGCCGAGAGCTCCTACTCCCATCTTAAGGTAAAAAAACCACACTCCATCATTTTATCACCCTATTTTATTTTTGTTATTTTACCAACAAATTTACTATATAAATGTAAAGTAAGAATCTTATCACCATATCTACACTACAATTTAGAAAAAACATATTATTAATATACCTTTACACCAAAATATATTACAATCAAAGTTTAATAACTTTTCAAATCAAAGGCGTACGTGGGAACATTTTCATTTTACCGTGAGCAATGACCGTCGCGGCCCGCTCTGAATAGAGTTATTATACTTAAATGCAGGTAATGTGGAGAAATGGTTTTTTTTATTATGAATACGAAATTATTGAAACTGGCCCGTGTTTTGAACAGAAATTATAAAAATATTAGCTATAATGACTAAATTTTTTTGAAAGATGTTTGTTTTATTAAGTTTTTCGATCTGTTTGTGTCACTTTTATGTAATTTAGTGCTCGCATAGTAAAAAAGTATATAATACGATCGAAATATAATTGCCACTGTTGGCAACATGACTGTCAATTCGGCGTAATTGAACACCGCACTTTGAGTGTAAACAGGAAAATATTACATATTTCATTACCTCCAGTGGCGAGAATCGAACTCACAAACGTTGCGTTTACAGTCAAACGCTTGTGCCCTTGGGCCACGACGGGTTTGGCTTAAATAAATATAATAAATGTTGTCAATAAATGGATCGTCCACAAAAAAAATAATTTTATATTCGAGTAGTTTCTGAGATTAACGCGTTCAACCCAACAAATTCTTCAGTTTTATAATATCGGTATACAAGTACAGATACAGACACGAAACTAACTAAGGAAACATTTAACTAATTAAAATCTGAAGTAATTAAATTGAAAGCTATATTAATATTCTACAGTACGAGTAGTATGTTATTCAAAAAGGCTATCGTCGGATTAACGTTAGTTTCAAAATATCCTTTGAATACATACATGTTACATGTTGTGAGAAAATCAAAACATACATATTTTTTATATTATTTATTACATACACCACGGACACAATGAGTTGGGTTTAAAAAGGCTAATTTGATGCGCTTATGATAAATTTGGAGTTTGAAGCATTGTAAGTACCCATAGGTCGTGGAAGTCATATTGTGGACGTAAAACAAGTTCCTAGCAATTAAACAATTTAAAAAATAAAGAAGTAACACTATCAAAATGAAAACAATAAATTGACAATATTGGTTATTGAAAATAGACTTTTTTCAAGCACACACATAATTCGAATATAAAGATAAATATTAAATCTCAAAGAGCAAAATTGGGTCATGTCACTAGTCAATTAACCATACAAAGCGAACATTTTGAAGCTATAAAACAATGAAATTTATTAATTAAATTTCACCGCATGTCACCAAATACTCTGCAAAATGTCTTCACCATTTTACGATATTAATTATTCGCCGACCGCATCGCTGATATTTTTTGGACTACGACAGCACCGCAGGCGATTTTACTTCATCCGTAACTCACAAATATATTTTACTTTATAACGGGTTTACCTTTATGCAGGCAATAGTTTATTTTAACCGATTGCGTTAGGAGGGTAAAACAAACAAAAATGCAGTGTCCACAACGAGTATAATTTTAGTAACTTTGAATATTGAGTAGAAGAGCTATGCGCTCCAGTTTTTAAATACAGATTTTACAAGTATTTAATGAGAAAACAATGAAAAAAGTCTTAGTAAAAATTTGAACATGACAAGTTTTGAACCCGCTCTAAGAGTGTAGGTATGTTGTATTTATCTTTACACAACAGTTTCAATATAAATGGAAATTAGAAAATTGGAGATATAAGTAGTCATATATATGCCTGAAATTGAATTTACTAACAAAAATGATAAAAAAAAACATTCAAAATACACAAAATACAATTTACACCCAAAATAATGACGGTCAGTTGAAATGGCTGTAAATTGAAATATGAAAATATTGCTCATTTATCTTGGCACCTTGTGTATCTGATTTTAATCAACTTAATTTCCGTTAACGTGGTTAGTGTGTCCTTGTACTGTCTATTTGTCATGTGTAAATCATTGACTATCGATTTCTATAGGAAGTTTTTAATTGACACTTGTATAATCAATACGGTTACAGAAATTCACTGTGTTGGGTTACGTCGCTCAACCGATAATGTCTGTGAATTGGGCGAAGAATGGGATACAAAATGTCTTAAGTCTAGATAATTTTTTGGCAACACAACAAAAAATCGAAAAATGCGAGAGTATTAAAAAAAATAATTCGATATTGATACAGGAATTCCCAAAGAAATGTCCAAATCGATTTTTATCCTAAACTGTGTAGATAAATCTTTTTCATTTCCGCTTGACGGTCGAAAAAAAGTAAATCGACAATTCGCAAAGGCAGCGGTTATTTCTCAAAATTTTGGCGCAGAGCCAACTATTTGTATATATATGTTTAGTATATGCCAGGTGAATATTAAATCAACTTTGTCTTACTTTTGTTTATTGAATATAAGAAATAACAATTTTTTCATTTAGACAATTTGGTTATACTAATTAATTTTAAAATCCGTACATGTAATAAAACAAATGTTTGTATAATTATGTTTTGAAATAGAAATCGTCGTACCGCAGAAGGATGGCGTTTGACTGAGTTCGATTCTCACTTGCGGCACTTGCTCACTCAAATTAATGATTATTATTATTTACTCGCACAAATAACACGACAAATTCCGCCATTGAGTTTCGCTATTCAAGAAGCGATACCTTGAACGTGTTCTTAAAAAAAAAAATCTTAATAATATCTATATATAAATAATATATATATACATATAAAGAAACTAGAGCCCTTTGATCCTAATTCAATTAGTAGTGGTTTAGCGTATTCCTTTCATAATATCTATTCACACTGTAACATCTAATTTATGTCGGATATTGGACAACCTAAGGATATATTTAAAAAAGATTATAACTGTATCCGCTGCTTAGGAGGTCCTTCTTAGAAAAAAAATATATTTTTTGATGCTCTTGTGCATAAGTACGAAGGCGTTTGATGGTAAACACAGATGTTGTGGGTTCGATTTTCGTTACCTATTCATCATAAAATTTCAGAATATTTTTTTTTGTGAAAAAATAAACCTCATACCCGTACATTCTTGCTAATCAACAACCAAAGTACTTTCTACAATATAAATCACATAGCTAGCTGTACTGATTACGCCTAAAACCGATGACTGATCAATACTAAAACATCGACTTAATTCGAATGTTTTGAAGCGTGAAATTAGCGACAAGGCGGCACTGAATGCCGCACTAACGACCCGTGGCTCTGACGGCATGTACCTATTCGTAATGAAATTATGATTGGGTAAGCTTCATGTACTTATAGTGTAATGAAATCTTATTCAAATTATGTAACAAACTTTAAAAAAACTTTTTCAGTTTTGGAAACGGGCAATGGGGAAAACTTGTGTTCAAATATACTGATCTCCTTTTTCCGCACATTGTATAGAGAGTGACCAAATTTTAAGTTGCGCTTCGTATCTTAGAGCGGGGAAATATGAATTTGATATTTGTTTGAATGGAGATAGAACCTACAACCATTATGCTTAGTATTCGACGTTGTTCCATTTACCTCATTCCTGCGACGTTCACGCCATGGTACATAGATTTATTACATTTTAGTATTATGTTCATGCATCACCCGCATACAATTTATCCCACTCTCTATCTCAAAGCTCTTTCTTTTTTGGTGTTGTTACATATATATTTTTATGCTCTAAGCTTTGGACTAGTAACCCCTAAGAGATAAATAAATGTTTAATTTATTTATCTTTTAAAAATGTACCTACAGGCTGTGCTAGTTTTAAAATCAAAAGAGATTTCAAATATCTTTTTTCCAATAGTGGGCAAGCCTCTATAGAAATTTAACTACCTTAAAGTATTACCTTTTTATAAAACAAAATAATTTCCTTATAAAACCAATTAAATATAACATTGCCTATACAAAATACGCGATTTCGGTATAGGCCGAAGGGGAATTTCCCGCGGGATAAAATTTCATATATCGCGTACAGATCTCTATTAATATTTTCGACGTTTTCGAACTATGGGGTTTGATATATTGGAGCTGTAAATTCGATTTGTATGTATCTATACAAGGTTTATTTATTTTAAATAAACTATATATTTTAGGGGCCAGCCGTGGCGCAGGGGCACAAAGTGTGACTGTAAAATCGACTGATTGTGAGTTCGATTGGATGTGGATCCCCACTCGAGGAATACTATATTTTCATTTCTATGCTCTGGTGTCGAGGCAAAGCGCGACGTTGAGTTCCACCACTTAACACACAATGCCTCCAGAACTCAACGGAAAGTGTGGAACGGAGTGTCTTAACACTAGGTTCCCTATGACTACCCTGTTATGTGCGGGATTCGAACATGCAACTGACTTCTTAATAAATCTCGAATGTGTACATTCGAGATTTATTAAGAAGGTACCACGATATTAGCTGCTATAAAAGTAATTTTCACATTTTGAAAATATAATACATATATAAATAGATAGACATTTCAGAAATGTTGCAGTGAAAAAACACTTTTGCATAGAGGCAAAATATTAAAAGGAAACTTTTAGAATACTTCACCCAGCTTCGAGTTAAACAAACGGTATTATTTGCACACTGTACTTTCGAAAAATACAAAATATCGTTTCAATCCACGTTATTCTGCGGAAAAGTCAATTTTTCCAAAGGGTGCATTTTTTTTAAGCAAGTTTAGATTTTTTTATTTATTTTGTGTACATTTTAATTTTGCCATTTAACCTATATTATTTTGCGCTTAAAAATTCATTAATTTGGAAAAAGAAAACATAGTGCCCAAATGTTCTCTAAAACAAAATTGAAAAAAAACTTTTTTTTTTACAAAGAATCTATCTGTTACTCATATTTCAAGAAACCACCACTCAAGATGCAATGCCTCTAGAATTTGGCAGAAAATAGAAAGCGGGATGTCTTAAAGCCAGGTTCCCTCTGCCTACCTTGTTGCGTGCGGGATACAACGTGAAACTGATTTTTATTCTTATATATTCTATCTATACGTGTTATATCTATATATGTATAAGAAATTCGGTGAAAAATTGTGAATAACAAAGCTTTTTCGCTTAGTCATCGCGTTCACTCGCCGTCATGAGGCGTGTATTACACCGTCGTTGGACTTATCCAAAATGAATTATTACAACAAGAAATAACTGATATATACTATTCTTATTTCGAAACTATGAGAGTATTTTAGTAAAATTTTAATTTCCTCGTTCTGGTAGTTGGCGTTGAGTTCCTATACTCATGAAATGTCTCGAAAATTGAGGGTAAGCAAGGGAACGAAGTGTCTTAGCACTCGAATCCCCACTATGGAGGATACAAGGTGAACCTGCGTTTTTTATACCTTTTACCTCTATATTACCAAATATTAACCATAAAAATACTCATCTCAACCAAAAAATATATCAAACAACATTTGCGATGGTGTAAATCATCCCTTAGGTATTTTTCACCCTACAAACAAACAGTTCAATGGAAATTCTTATCATCATCTCTGTAGATAAAATCTTCTTGAGACTAATGTTCTTGGAAACGACGACCGTGAAATCGTAAACCGCTTATACAATGTTAGGTACATTTACCTTTTAGGGCTTCAAAAATATGTCTATTTTGAGTATATATTATATAATACTTAAGATTAAATTGGTCGTGGCGAAGAGGTATAAGCGTGCAACTCGTAAGCGCGACGGTTATGGGTTCATTTCCCACTCGAGGGAATTTTCATTTCCTCGCTCATGCAACAAGACAAACTGCGGCGTTGACTTCCGCCACTCAGCATGCTATACAGTACAAAGCTTGAAACTGACATTATATAAACATAACGTGATATAATAGTTTCATTTATAGGTATACAACCCAAATTGGTGGATAACGAACAAAAAATTGATCAAAATCCAGCAAGTACTTTTTGCGTTGATCGCAAATAGCGGCCGACTTCTATCATTTTATTTATGAAGATATGAGAAACCAATTGCTTTATAGAGCTGTGTACATGAGTTTGACAAATTGTTTGTAATATTATAATAAAAATACGGCTTTTAGTTGCGCAAATCATTAAGCGGAAAGTAGGAATCGGAGGCTTTTAACATTAGGTTCCCATTACTTAACCTTTTATGAAAAAAAACGTGAAACGCGTGCAGCTTAATAAATGTAAACGAATTACCGTATATTGAACATTCATATGTTCATTCATGAATGACTACGTAACTTGCTAAATGCTTAGAACAAAGATTAAATTTTTTTTAAAAAAGTTTTCCCAATTAAAATTTAAAGTAAAAAAAATATGCAAACATCTTTTCTCTCTCTCATCAATCAACAATCAAAAATAAAGAAACGACCAATTAAATCCGATCTAACCAGTCCTTTATCTGTCAACCCTACAAGCGGCCACATGCCATCAAACAGACCCATAATATTATCATAGAAACTAATCCACTACAGATATATTATACAATGCCATCTATAATTAATCCTTATGTATTAAGTCCTGATAGCGTTTCGAGGGTTAATGAAGACATCAAGAGCAGTGGCATCTTATACCTGTCACAATCACATCGAGATATGAAGGGGTTAGATCATTTTCGATCTTGTGTTGCGTTGTTTAAATTGACATTTAAATATTCGCAAACTTTGTATTTGTTACGAAATATATCGTTAATATAAGGCCGGCGTGGCGCAGGGGTGTGAATCTAACGCGACGGTTGTGGGTTCTATCGTCACTCGAGGGAATTATTATTTATTAATATTTTTCCGGCGTTGAGTTCCGCCACTCAACATGCAATGTCTCCAAAATTCGACGGAAAGTGGAAAGCGGAGTGTCTTAATACTAGGTGCCCTCTGCCTACCCTGCTACATTAAGGATACAGCGTAAGGCTAAAAAAATTAAAGTTTTTGGGAAGTAAGTCGAGTCGAGTGTAATCTAAACAACTTTAATGTCAAGTTCAATTCTTTTAAGTAATTCATATTTTTTTTGGCGATATATTTCGCTCCCACCTTGGACCATTGGACTTGAATATAAAAAAAATAAAAATGAAAATTATTAACCAACACGTCTTGCTGTCACACAACAGCATATCATTTATTTATTATTCATTAATTACCTGAAACAAAAATATTTTTATTTAATATATAAAAAAAACTATTTTTAAGAACAGTTAAACTTAATATGAATTTAATAAGACTTTTATTCTTATACTTATAAAGATAAAAAATCTGACCCTAAGGAAATCAAGACGATAAATATATCTATATTTTCATGGTTTTCCTAATATATAATAAAGAAATAAAATATCTTGCAAAAACAGTTACAAATATTATCAATACATTTAAAAGAAATCACCCAGAATGTTCCACGTAAAAAAAGAGTTATACAAAAAGAAAAATATACGAAACAAGAATTATTATCAAATTTATATTTTACCCCGTTGTAAAGGAAAATTGTGGGTTGCTTTGAAAGGATATCCTGAGGACAGTGAAATTAAAAATGCAAGTAAACTTTCAGACCCTTATCAAATTAGGTAACGACGTATTTTATATAACGTTGCCGTTTCAAACAGCATATTAAAGTCCATTCTTAATTAAGATAAAAATAAAGAGGTTTATATTTTATAGTGTGAAATCAGAAACAATTACGCTACACTCTTAATTATTATTATTTTTTGCTTAAAATTTGAATTTTTAAATATGAAAGCTAAGGTACAGTCCTAAACGCCTCGTTAGCGTAGAATTAATACAACTTTGTAAAATTATAAAATAATTGTAATCAAATAAAGACATTTTATTAATTCATAGGTATGTTTAATAAGAGGCCGTCGTGACACAGTGGCACAGTGTCTGACTGAATATGCGACGGTTGTGGGTTCGATTACCACTTCGGGGAATGTTTAAATTATTTTTATTTCTTTACTTTGGTAAACGGCGTGGTATTGCGTCACTCTACAGGAAATGTTTCGAAAAGTGGAATAGACGGAGTATAACAGCCAATATAAGAATTATACCAGGTAAAATTTAGTGTAGAAAATCTAAAATCCTAAACTCTTAGCTATCATAGGAAGAAACAAAGAGATTTATCACTATTTATTATAAAATCAAATTGTAAGGTTAAAATTCAAATACGTTTAAGCCATCTATTATACTATACGCTAATAAACCACGATTTTAGTTAACTCGTTGCATTCGCCGTTCAAAGCGCATCCATCTTGCTAAAATTCCATCATTTGTTACGGTATGAGACACAGCCGTGCAGCCGCAGGCTAATCCCGTCTTATATACTGCATGCAATCACTGTATGTGATTTAGCCAACTTAGGTTTATAAATTTAGATTTCAGTACAGTCTATTTTATTAGGAAAACAGAGATTTTGGCGAAACTGTGTTTTTGTGAAATGTAGCAAAATATTAAATAAATATGAATTAAATTACCCATGGTAGATTAGTTTCAGCAAATCAAAATTAAATTATAGGCAGTTTATCTATCAGCTTCACGCTGTATCCCGCACTCAGCAGGCAGAGGGAACCTAGTGTAAGACACTCTGTTCCCCACTTTCTGTCGAATTTTGGAGGCATTGCGTGTTAAGTGGCAGAACTCAACGCCGCGCTTTTGCTTCGACACCAGAGAGGAGAAATGGAAATATAAATTTAAGTAAATATTTCATCTCATCAAGTGGGTATCGACACATTATTACTAAGAATAATAAATGGTTACTAATGGTAAACAGTTTTTTTTTGATTTTGCATATATTTTACATTAATATATTTTGCTTTAAATCAAGGAAATCAATCACACATAACATATCTCTACAAACTTTAAACACCATACTCCAGCCCCAGCTACAACTGAGCCATCACAGTTCTAAAATTAAAACAGACAGCAAAAATGATATCACGTACAGACAGACTGACCGACCGTGAGATGACAATCTCATATATTTAACACGCAACTATCGCGTCATCGCGAGTTAGCTATCGTGCGTGTCACTCAGATTGTTTCGCAAAGCTTGACTCGACACGTGCTATTTCACGTAATGGCACTTAAACATATGGGCATGTACGTTTTTATTTTTATTTATGTAACCCTGTCAGACCTGACTGTTAATAGCTGATCTCAGTTACAATAATGTTTGATTATTAATAAAGTGAACTGCAGTTTTATTTCTTAGGATAATCATTTAAGAATTTTCTTAGATTTTTTCTCCGGAACATCTCGGATTCATAAATTTGTTAATTCATATCAAAATTCTTAACAATTTGTATTTGTTACTCCAGATTAATTTTTGGACTGTTTTAAAGTAAACTTATTTGCAATTTATTAAGAACTAAATCAAAACACTAAAATATAATCAAAACAAAATGAACCAAAGAAAGGCACAAAGCCATTCTATCACACAGTCTGAAAAACTCAACAAAAAGGTCCACCTGAAAGCAAACTTAAACTCCCAAAGGCATTGTCACCAAGACATTAAACTTTCAGATATATTGTTAGTTGCACCACTCGGGAACATAAAACCACAATATCCGGTAAAGTTCCCTATATTTATCAGTTCGGCAACATTTTTCATTTGCAACTTCCGCTCGGGCGCCTGCAATATTGTGAAGTAAGAAAGTGTTACGTGATAACTATTGGAAATGAGGACGAAGATGCTTTTGCGGAAACAATATTCGGGCACTGAGTTTGTTTATGGGTTTTGTGGAATATTATCAATCATTATTACGGCGAAGACATCGTGGCGCAGTGGCATTAGTGTGTATCTGTAAATACAACGGTAAAGGTTCGTAGGTATGGTAGGTTCCACGAGGAGGAATACATTTTTTAATATTGTCAATTTCCTTGCTCTAGTAACTAGACAAAACACGGCACGCAATGACTCAAAAATTCAGTGTAAAGTGGTGTAGGGGGTGCCTTAACACTATATGCATATTTAGGCAAGGTTGCAGGCAAGACAAAAGGCGAAGCTAAACAAAAAATATTACGATAACGTTGTAATGATGTAATTAGGATGTTCTCTCATACTTGGGGGTGTATTTACATTTATAATATAGGTGTTCCTCTGTTTGAATGAATAGTGTACCGCGTTGGATTCCACCACCCACGTAATGTGAAAATAATATACCCAACTCTGATGAAAATGGCAAAATGAAATTTCATGATTGTTTATAATACAAATATATCTCTCTATTTTTACTTACTTGATAACGTCTTATTTTCGTATTTAGTCTTAGTCCGCATTTTGCTATATATAAATAGTCATTGCGTTGTTTGTGTCAATGTGATAAAAATGGTATTTTTATATTTTTTTAATTTCACGCTGTATGCCGCATATAGTATGGTAGGCAAAAGGAAGTACTACTACACTTGATAACTTAGTGTTAAGACACTTGCAATCTATACTTACTGAAAAATTTTTCAGTCACTGGGTATTGAGTGGCGGTAATTGACGCCGCGCTTTGCCTCATCAGATTATTTAATTGAAGATTATTGAGTGTTGAAGACTGTTGTCAAGCCGAGAAAATAATATCATTCATTTTCCAGAGTGGAGATCAAACCCACAAAATTGCGTTCACAGTCAAACGCTGCCCCACTGCACTACGATGGTCTCAAATAAAAGGTATATTAAGTAATTATTATAACCAGAAATGTTACTATCACTAAATCTACCCTAGCAAGGCTAATATCATCCGGCTCGAAGGACCAACCCCTATTGACAGGGGGCGGTAACATTAGACAACAACATATGTTGAACAAACCTGATACAAATGGCTATAAATAACCGTTATAATAGAATATTTTCGTTGCTTATTTTGTAGTCAAATTTGCTTGAATTATTTTTCACTACATTCATAATTTGTAATAAAATAGAAACATTTTACATTGTCTACCCGTGACCACGGACTACTGCAAAGTGTTCGAAACGTCGGGTTTCCAAAATGTAAAATCTTAAATATACGCGATTAATCCGGTTAAATTAGTAATAGAAACATTTTATTAACTAATAAAGATATTGTGAACTTCAACTTTCTTCATAATAAAAATATATACTTCAATTGATTTATACAGCATATTAAATTAAAAAATATTAAAACTTTTATTCTTATTATTTTAAAATATTATAAATAATAAAAAGCTCTCAAAACGTTATAAATATTAAAAAGGTAAAACTTTCAAAGATTGATTTAGGCAAGCAATAAATATGTCTGTTTTTAGTATCTGTGAAATATTTTAAGAAAGAGAATGCTTAAAATCACAATTTCCAATATTCCAGTACAGTCGTCTCGCATTATAGTGTCGTCATCCCGCAATCTTAGCAGTGCAGGCAACCAATGAACTTTGAAAATACAATTTTCATTGGAAAACAACTAATAAAAACGTCCATTTCTCTTTCAGTCCGTTGTTTGTTGTGATAGAATATGAAAAATATTAATGTTTAATATCTTGAATATCTTGTTATTCATTTTTTGTATAAGATAATATTTGCACTATAAGTACAAAATATTTTCGTATTAATCCATTTAATATGATTTTTTTAGAATTAAATCCCAAATTGCTAGCTTCTCCTTTTTCTATTAACTATGAAACTTATTGTATATTGGTCCAATAGGAAAATTGACACATATTTCATTTATTTACACGTTCTTATTATAACTAGAAGCTATAGTGGCGCAGTGAGTTCTATCAGTAAACGCGATGTTTGTGCGTTCGGTTATCATTCTCTTATGTCAGGCGTATCTGCATGTTGTTGTTTACTTATTATTGTCGTATTTACGTTTAACTGGACTGACTGCAAGCGTGTGACTGTACACGACAGGTTAATTCACATTCGAGAACATTAAATATTTGATGTTTTTATATCATTGCTCTGGTATCGTGGCAAAGCGCGGCGTTCAGTTCCACGACTCAACACGCAATGCCTGTAGAACTCGGCGTAAAGTAGGGGCGGAGTGTCTTAAAACTAGACTCTGCCTATCCTGCTACGTGCGTTATGCAGCGCGAAGATGAAATAAAACATATAAAACCTACATACGAACATACATTGTACATACATGTCTTAATTCATTTTGAAAGTAAGTATGATATAATAAATGAGAATTCTTTACATTAAAGTTCTTATCATTACTTATTTATCTTCTATCATATTCACTCGTTTTCTATAATCATACATAGCTCTTCTTTGATCTTTAAATATACGTGCTTCATAATACACTCTTTCTATCGTTATAAAGAAGTCAACGGTCCTACATTTTATTTACTGTAGACATATTGTTGAGACTTAAAAATATTTCATAATGTTACGACGACGTCGTTGACGTAAACCTACAAAGAAATTTAAAAATAATTAAAGGCAAAATTTAATTCTTTTTTTATAATAATTACGATTTAGCTCAAAAAAGCTGCCAAGAACGAATCGGGCACGCCCTAGAAGGGTTCCGTAGTAGCAAGCATTGAGTACTTACACCTAGCCAAAATATACAATATACATTTATATTGGAAACATTATATGAATGTTGTCAGATGAAAAATATATATATTTTTAATTTCACGTCAATCAATAGGATTTTTTTTATTCTTATATAGTAACAATAAACAAAGTTTGCCTGAGTATGTTACTATGTAATAGCTATCGAATAATTTTACTGTAATATACGGACAGACAGAAATAACAAAACAAATGTTTCATTTTTTCTATTCGGCTACAAAACCCTCAAATCGTAATATATCATAGTCTTTTAACGATCCCAATATGCTCGAGATCGAATTTTGTCTTAATTAAATTAACTTTGATGTTCTAAAAGCTTTTTTGTAGAAACTTTTACTTTAAAATAAACTAACATGTATAAAATTAATGATGTAAGTTAAGTAATGAAGCATTTCTTAATTGGTTTTTCTTATTGACTTAGTTTCAAAGAAAATAGTATATGAGAGTTTAATTAAACAATAATTTTTGCACTTAATACTGAGATATTACTTATTGAGACCAGAATAGATTTTACTCATGGACATATAATTTTCGATGAAAAAACATATAACATTGAGTGCCGATAAACTCAACACGCATTATCAAATTCTGACAAGACGGTGAATGGAGAGTTTCTTCACAAAAAGTTTTGGCAGTGGAAAATAAGAAAAATGACTTTTTTTAATAAAACCGAATCGGAATCGAAGTGTCTTAATGAGAAGGTGCTTGCGTGAAGCGATTGCCTACCCTGCTGTGCGGAATACAGTTTGAAGATAAAAAATAAAATTAAATTCAAAACAAACGTTTCACTATCCTATGTAACAGTCTTCACAAATCCCATAGTAGATTGAGATTAAGTGGTCGAAGTGGTCAACGCAAAGGATAAAAATTAATCAATCTATTATACTTGTTGATTTGACACGTGTCGAGACACAATCACTTTTGATTATAGGAACATGCAACCTCAACAATGCTGTAATAAACTATAGATTTTCTATAGAACAAAGATTGCATATTCTTGAGGCCGTCGTGGCGCAGTGGTTCAGCGACTGCTGGTCAACGTGACGGTTGTGTGTTCGATCTCCATTTGTGAGGACAAGTTTAATTAATTTCATTTCATTTTCTCGCACTGGCAGGCACAGCGCGACTTAATGAAACGGAGTATTGCCAGCGTTTCTGCTATGCGGGATATAACGAGGCTGAGAAAGAAATATTTTTTTAACTGAACGACTGATTGACAACGCGCAAAGGAAACTACTGGATTTAGAAAGTAAAAATTTGTAGGTAGGTTAGGGAGATTTTTCATCCAGTTTAGGCAAAGTTGAGAGCTATAATTAGTATCGTTATAAAAATATAAAACAATATACTTAAATAACTTTTCAAATAAACATATTACGTATCAATTACACAACCATGAGCTATGCAGTGTTTCTCTCCGTAACACCTGTCTGAACATTCACAATTTGCAATTAATGCATTAAACGTGCCATTAGAAATATTTAGCCATTTAGATTCTATTAGGCAATAGGTCAGAGGTCTGACCCTAGCCTTAGGCTCTGCCTCGCCTATTGGAAAAATATTTAATTTCCAACTCTATTTCATGATAAATAAAGTATAATTTCCAATAAAACCAATTGTTTGGACATCGTGTTAGACGGAGATATTTGAGTTACCCATGTGGACTTTATTTTTTAGACATTAGAGTATGTTTTGTAAAATTTTATACAAAACAAGTAACCTTTCACACATATCAGTTAGGCAATTTAGTTTGTGAAGAGTGAATATAATAAATATATTTATCTATTAAGGTTGTAATGTTAGGTTCTTCCTGTACTGGCCTGCGTGTGACCTGATGTTTCTACTAGCATTTGTAATAAAAATAAATAATAATTATTATTTAAAATAATAGTAGAATTTCAAAATTGATAATATACCAAAAAAAAATCATTCCTCATCCTACATTTTCTATTTTTATCTTATTTTTTTTTTATTACTATAATATTCCATTCTCCACGCGAATTGAGGCAGTCGCTGCGTGTTTAACTAAAACTCAATGTCACACTTCATCTTACAAGACTATTTCCCCAAGTGCAGATATTGAACTTACAACAAACACATTTACATTCAAACTCTGTTCCACTGCACCACAATGATCCAAATAATATACATAATCATTACACATACAAATTTTAAGAAAACTAATTGCCTAAAACATATTATTATAACTAACCAATAAATGTTACTCCATATTAAAAGTTTCTCATATCGGCATGAAATATATTTTTAAATTAACAAGTAACCTATTACACTAAAACACGTATAATAAAACCGTATTCAATAAGTAGATCTCTTAAGATAAATTAGTTTAGAGGCAATCGTCGAAACTTTGTTGAGCAATAGTTAATATCGGTGATTGTTATCTCGGATTGAGTAATCAGACTTGATTTTTTTTAACTTCACTCTATACCATATAGTAGAGTAGATATATATAGTAGAGTACTTGGGAACCTATTAAGATTATTCTGCCATATTTTGTAGGTATTTGTAGAACTCAACGTCTTGCTTTTTTTATTACCACAGCGAGGAAATCGAACACAAAACCTGTCGCGTTTTCAGTCGCACACTTGTGTCCCTGCGCCACGAGTGGCAACAACTATATTATGAAGTATCTGTATTATATTAATAAACTTGATATGCTTTTAAAATAAATCCATTGATAACACTGAACAGCAAGCTTTTACTTGAATAATAGACGCGAGAGCATAAAGGATACGAAAGGAAAAAGTCTCTATATGTGGCTAAATTATTTATTAATACTAGCGATCCGCCCACGACTTAGCCCGGGGTTTGAACTATATGATTATTTAATAAACTAAATTAAGCTAGGTACTCTAATATGTTTGCAACGAACTTATTGTCACTTCTCAAAGGAAAAATTCTAATATGTTCGGGTTATATTATTATTATTCCCATAAGGATATTGGGTTGTTTTTGAAATTATATCGCAATCAACAATGCCATAAATAAAGTAAGTCAAATAATATTACTATCTAAGAGAGGTTTGTAGTTATTGTGTTATATAAAATTATTAATTATGAATATGCCAGTAGTGGCGCAGGGGCATAAACGTGTGACTGTATGCACGACAAGTTGTGGGTTCGATTCCCACTCTAGGAAATGAAATATTTAATATTTTATTTCTTTGCTCTCAACACGCAATGCCTCTATAATTCGGTGAAAATGTACAATAGACTTGCTCTGACTGCCCGGCTACAGGCGGAATACAGATGAGGCTGAAAAAAAAGTATAAATATAATTTAAAATTTGTATTTAAGAAAGTTAAGTGATGCGGGTACGCCTAAGAAAACAGCGCGTAGAAAAATTACTAACTTGCATACATCAAATTAATACATGACTAAACAAATATTATCTGTATATTTAAAAAAAAATGTCTGTCTGTGATTTCAAAATAAGTGTAGATTTTCAAGTGCACATGGTTATTTACATACTAAAATACAAACAAACCATTTTATATTTTTATTGTCTAACTGTTTATCTGGGCTAATCTCCAAAACAGCTAAACTTTTTTATTGGACTTTCACAGATCGATAGAGGTTATGGAGCACAATATGTTATAGCTAAACATTTTCCTATTAAATACAAACAATTTTTGCGAGCAAAATCAAATAATAAAGATTTAAATAACGATTTATTGATCTTATAACAACAATATAGATAACCATACATAAAAAAAGAAGCGGGCGAAGCCGCGCAGGGTTCACTATTTATATATAAAATGGGAAAATATATCTCGGCTACATTAAATTAACACATTTCATGTTATTGTCCGTGTACAGAACGATGCTACGGGGGAATATTGTAACATTTTTAATTATATTAAATGTTATTACAAATTACTAGAGAATATTGTTCTATTAGTATCTTGATATAAATTAATTGCTTGATAAAATTATTTATTAAAAAAAAATCTAAAAAATAATGTTTAGTTCATTTTTTTAACTATAAGAGAAATAACTAGTTTTATGAAGTGGTGGAATAGATATGTGCTGTATCTAGAGGCTGTAATTTTTATTTTCTTTAATTCATATAATACGTCAAATTTAAATACAGAGATGGATTTAAAGATAATTAATGTATAAGCAAGCCAGATAGATAACAGAGGCAATGGACGACTTTGTTAAAATTCACGTATCGATGATACTGGAGTTAGGTCATGCTAAAAACAAAAGGAACCCCTGGAGGGGGATATATGAAGATGAAAAAGGCCGAGGCGAAAGAGTTAAGACCGTAGCGTTCGGTGCTTCGTTCTCTCTGGCTACTCCGCTAGGAATAAAGAGTAAAGCCAAAAAAATAATGATACTCCATTCGGCGTAAAGTAGTGAACAGAGTATCCTAACACTAAGTTCCCTCTACCTACCTAAATTTAAAAAACAGACATAAAATACTTTTTCATAAAAAACCTAAAAGATAATTTAAAGTCAGATATAAACCGCATTCAAAACAGACGTCTACACATGAGTTAAATTAAACGTGAAACGCGACAATTTCTTGCAATTCCACACGTGCCCGGACACCTTGCTTACTCTAAGAAAAGCTGTGAAGAATGTGTTTCGTTTAGAATATATTTTACTTATAAGATTTTTGGATTTTATTTAAATTTATTACTGGATTTTTTCAGCTTCACGTTGTATCCCGCACACAGCAGGGTACGCAGAAGGAGGATGAAAATATTGTTTCATTAAATCGATTATATATGATGATGAAAATATTATGTTTCATTAGATCGAGTGTGAATTGAATCCACAACCTGTGGTGCAATGTCAGCAGAATGCAACGGAAAATGGAGAACGGAGCGTCTTAACACTACATTCCCTCGGACTACCCTGCTATATGCGGAATACAGCTTTAAGCTGAAATTGATTATAATGAATTCTTAGTCTGTGTATTTCCAAACCTTATATCAATAAGGGAAAAGATATAAACTCCATTGAAGGTATAAATAACAATTTTAATTTTTATATTTATTCATATTCACAGCAAGATATACATTAAATCTCCCAATATTTTTTTAATTTCCTGAAATGTGAGGCGTTGTATGTATGGCGTGTTGCTTGTACGTGACTTGAGGGACGTGGATCCGACGAAGCCGGAAAGAAATCAGACATTGAGACTTCTATCAATATTTCCTATGCGATGCATAAACTATGTATAAATAAACATAAAATGTATTTTTATTACGCTTATCAATAGTATTAATATCTAACTAAAACATGAGGCAGAGAGTCGTGGCACAGGGGCAGAAGTGTGAGACTATAAACGTGACAAGTTGTGGGTTCGATTCCCACTCATGAAAACGAAACAATTAATATTCTCATTTCCACGCCCTGGTAACGCGCACACCGAACCTGGCAAAGCGTGCGTTCAGTTCTACCACTCAACAGGCAATGCCAGAATTCGACGGAAAGTGTGGAACGGAAGTATCCCAAGAGTAACGAAGTATCTTAACACTAAGTTCCCAGATTAACTCTACCTATACCGCTATGTGCAAGAATTGAATTAAGGACCTTATAATGTTTTGCAAACCAAACTAAAAAGATTTTTAAATAATATATATATATATATATATACCTATATATTTGAAACTATAAACACATCTTGTCTTCATTCAAGAGCGGAGCGTAACTCTCGACTCGACGGAAGTTTTACACTTCGACTTCAGTTTCATACTAAAAGTTAATCTTTGCAATAACTGAAAAGTAACACCGTTTCAGATTTTTAAAGGATACTTTAGTTAGCAAAACAACATTTACGTAAAAAGTTTTTAGTTTATATTTCCGAAAGGCTAGATTGATTTTAAAGAGCAGTTGAGTCTAATGAGTCAGGATGCGCGGTCGTTTTTGGTTTGATTTCCACCCAAAAGAATATTGATTGAAAAATATTTTAATGTTTTTTATTACTTTAGTCTGGTTAAGTAATGCACATTGGTTCCACATTTTATCTAAAGTTTTATAACAGAAGAAATTTAAGCGTTGCCAAACCACTCTACGTACATTTTACAGTAATAATACAAAATAAATATTTTCAAAATACCCAAAAAAAAACCTTACTATCAATGACATATTATTTTGATTTTCAATTTCTTGGAGCTAGTTGGAAGATATCAAGTGTATAGAAAATAGAAGTTAATTTAAAGTCCAAGCCAACTCCAGACCTGAAAGGATTCACTGGACATCACACGGACGAACGGTTCAGCGGGTCGATGAGTGTGATTCACTTTGAACGAATCCCTTATATTTTTCGTTTTGTAAAATTAAAGTAATTTATTGTTTAGCTTCCTGGCAACCTATTCACATTTACAGTCGCGCGCCCCCAGCACCATGACTTACCTCAACTAGAGATATTGTAAACATTAGAATTTTATTAATATTCCTGTAATAAGATATGGTTGTGAAGTATTCCCTAGTCTCAGTATTTCTCACATAAACGATTATCTCACAAACAATGGCTTAACAGCGGCAGCGATAAAACTAAAAAATAAGAAAATAATTGGCTATTCTTAAAAAAATGTAAAATAGACGTAGAAGTTCGAAATTGGCTCAAAGTGGAGCAAACTTCGAGCCCATTCCAAGATATCGGATTACAGCAGAAGTGGCGACGTTAGGATCCCCATTTTTCAAGACCTGTTCTAATTTAGAGCTCGATGTATCTTTCGTTTCGAATAAAATTTAAATTCAACGAATTGTAGAATAGAAGGAAATACAAAGCACCGTTTATCGCCAGTAAAGATTTATATTAGTCTTGTGAATTTTGGTGTTTGAAATTTACTGCTTTTCAGAATAATTAAATGAAATTTGTCGATTTTTACAAAAGTAAATTAAAAAGAATTAAAGAACTTCTTTGAGATAACTTTTATTTAAGCATTTTAAATATTTTTCATCATAGAACAGATATAAAAACAAAAAAAATAAATAAAAGAATAAGAAAATCAAAATTGCTCAAGCCTAAATATCTAAACATAATGGTCTAATATATTATGCCAATTGTTGTTTAGAAGTCAATAATTTATTTCATGAGAAAGATAATTTTATCGAGCTATTCTTTATCTTTCTTTTCTGAATATTTGATAAGACATTATTATTAGGTTGTTACCTATGCTTGACAGACAATCAGACAGACAAACAGACAAGAAAGTGACCCTATAAAGGTTTCCATTTTTCTTTGGAATTACCATACTATAATGAGAAAATACTTTTCTCTATCATACTGTTGTTATTCAATCCAACAAACTAAATATCTTGACAAATTCTTCTTTCCAAGTTTACATTTCAAGAAATCCTTTAACAATAAGTGTTTAACGAAGCTGACGCTCTAATCGGTAATGGCTGCACCAAAATCTAATAGAGACGTAGTAACGGTAATTACCTATTGGAACTAGAAACATTGATATTTAGTAAAGTTTAAATATTTAAAAGAATGTTTCTTCAGCTACACAAAATACGGTAATTTAAAAGTTAGTCTTTTAAGCGACCAGAAAAATGATGAGTCTTTAGATTTCTAACCGTTTTTGTTTCACGCTTCTCCCAATACGGAATACTCGTTTCTAGATATTTCTTCTGAATTAACTAAGCGTTGAATATTAGTTGATGTAACCTAAGATTATAACTAATTTGAGAAAACAAAGATATTTCTAACATAAACTTCGATCCAAATGAGAATAGATAGAAGTCCCACATCCACATCCACAACATCTGCACCATGACTAGGTATGTTTTTTTAATTGAAGGCAGACCAGAGACCAGACGCAGGAACTGCGCCTGGCTGTAGACTCGACGGTTACAATTCCAGTCGATTACGGGTATGATTTTCAACCGGGCGCACCAATTATTTCATTTCTTCACTCTAGTAACAAGATAAAACGCGGCGTTGAGTTCTTCCGCTTTACACAAAAAGTCCCAAAAATAGGGCGGCGTCTGGAGAATTAATACTAATTAACTTATTGACATATGTATCTTTGTTTATCATATGTGTATATGTGGGATACAGCGTAAAGTAAAAAAATAAATAAATAAATAAGAGAAAATCTAAATGACACACAAATCAGCGACAAAAATAGATATGAGAATAAACAGTATCACATAGTAATGTATCATATACAGTAATAATACGACCAAAACCTATCAATATATTTACAGATCTCAATCGAAGACAGCCGTAGACTTCGATGTAATAAATCTTTTCAACAAAGCTCTTACTTTAGACAAGACGTCAATATAAACAAACGATTGAGCTTACTAACAGTCGTTAAGGGAGGTGCAAATAGTACAGACAGATGGACCGACTAAAAGCACTAGACTTAGCCTCTAGCTTTCGTCTTTAAAAAACTTTCTTAGTTATATATAACTCACGGCTTCGTAGAATTGACCAAAGGTTAGTAAAAAAAGTATACGCCTAAGAAATGCATGTTGGTTTTTAAAATGATTGAATGACAGACAATACAGAGGGACTTGGCATGTTGAAATGTCGCGTTCCAAATTTTTTTCGGGAAGGGAAAAAAAGTGATTAGCCAAACAAAATGGTGGTCGATGACTAGTAAATATACCTATTGAATAAATAAATACATACACAATAAGGAAAAAAATAAATTATCAACCACTCAATCTCTATCGAAATATAAAAACAAAGTAAAACGTCTAAGCTTTCCTTTTCTTTGGCAAATGAGTAATGGCACAATGGAACTCGAGGCACGCCCTCAATTGTTCAACAAAGCGACGATGTGTTACCAATACGAGAAAATAACGGTTGACATGAAAAGGGTGATTAAGAGTACTTTCTTGCCACTGCGGCTTGTGAAAGGGTTGAGCGGCAGATCTAAATAAATTCACTAATGATTTCATTTGTCTTTCGAGACATCGGACACGCCTTTGGTTTAGCACCGTCATGGCGCAGCTCTGACATGTATGACTTCTACTTAGGAAAAGCAAAAAAAATTAAGACAAAGTAAATAAAGTACGAGGATCTACATCATCTCTATGAACTCGCTGCTTGTGTTACAAAATATGATACGAATATTGCAAAAAATGTTGATAAGTAACACTGTTATTATTTAGATAACAAAGACGTCCTTCAAAATCCTGTCGGATTGACACCACTACCATTTCTATATAGTTTGACGACTCAAACCTACACTCTTGTGCTTGTAGTATTTTAAATCGAAATCAAAAGTTTAATAATATTAATATTAATTGAATCTGCTACCTAACAAACAAGCAAGCTACTAACCTTACCACTACACAACGGTCAACTGATTATCTCAGAGCTTTCAAATATCTGAAATACTCTCGCTCCCTTTTCGACTCTATACAAAAGATAAAAAAAAGATATGAAAAGATTTAAACGTGCAAAATTCGTTTCTCCATATGCTGCCCTTAGACCCCTAGTGTAGTTCACGCGTCGGTGAATACGAATCTACCCTTTCTTCGAGTGCCCTCGAGGTGTCGAACTAGGGTTACCATTTGGGCTATTCAGATTGCACGTAAAATTCTCATTAGGGAAATGTAAGTATTTTCTTATTTTAGAGTATTTTACATTTATTTACATTATGATGGACTCGAATATGATAAAGTTTTTAGGGACAAAACTACGGATTTGTACTGTGACCGTTATAGTATATAAAGTATCTTTAGATATATTTTTTTCTAGAAAAAAACAAGAAAAGACAAACAGGTCATTCTATCATTCTGCGGCACGTTTTAGAATTGTCAATATCAAATTTTCCTTAAACGAGATTTGAATTGGGGGAATGAATTATTTTCATTTCCTCGCTTTGGTAACAAGACAAAACGATTGAAGATGTCTCGAAGGTTAAACGGTACGTGGGAAAAAAGGTTTCTTAGCTTCCCTCTGTCTATCTTTCTTTATGGACTATTCAGCGTGATCCAACGAACAACGTGAGCACATCAAGCGCCGACCTACCTACGTTAAAACATCAAAAACGACTATTTTTCTCACATATTCAGAGAAATTAATAAAAATCATAAATATTTCTGGCAAAAAATACCGGTAACCCTATTAAGAAGTATATAATGTCGAATGAAACAAATGTATCGAGTCTAGTGTCGGCACTCCACGCAGATTGCTTGGGGTACTTAATGGGCGTTGAATGCCTTGTTTGTAGAACTCTCCATAAGTCTAAGGTTCCAATTTCGGCAAATACGATGGAGTATAACGACATTTCGCCATGAGGCCAGTAGTCGCGCAGAGGCGCAAAGTGTGTGTGGGCACAAAATCAAATATTTATTTAAATTTAAATTTCTTTGCTTTGGTGTCGAGGCAAAGCGCGGCTGTGAGTTCCGCCACTCAACATGTAATGTCTCAACTTTTGGCGGAAACTGGGGAATAGAGTGTCTTAACTAGGTTCCCTTTGTCTAACCTGCTGTGCGCGAGATACAGTGTGAAACTGATTTTTTTTTTAATTTTATGAACAAGGCAATCGTGGCGCAGCGGCACGGTGTGCGACTGTAAACGCGATGGTTGTGTATCGATGCCCACAAGGATGAATGAATTATTGATTCCCAATCTATCGATTCCTAGCTTTAACCATTTAACCGCACTATTTTCTTTTGGAATAAGTATATTATAAATGACTAATTATTCAATTTTGTCTTTAGTAAAATACTAAATTACTTACTATCGACTGTGGAACATCGTCTATTCGAATGAGCTTACCTGAAAAGAAAATAATACGTTATATTACTTGATATACGTTATGAATGTTTTTTTACAAAAAAATGTAACTTCACGTACAGAGATTTATCTATTATTATATGCTGGTAAAAAACAGCAAAAATCGTGGGAAAAATATTTAACATCCATATAATTGGTTCATTTCATTTCATAATCAACAGTGAAAAATTTTGCCACGTTGCGTCGGAGTCAAACCAACAATCTTTGAGTTGATTCTACTACATTTTTAAGCCAGCCGTGAAAAGCGCCAAACGCGCCGTTGTGGGTTCGATACCTACTCGAGTAATAAAATATTTAATATTTTCATTTAATCACTTTGGTGTCGAGGCAAAGTGCGGCGATGCCACCAGCTCATCATGCCACCTGAATTGGTCGGCAAATGGGGAACGAAGTGTCTGAACAATAGGTTCCCAGCGTGAAACTAATCGATTTTTTTAACTATAATTTAAAGAACATAGCTACTCATATATGTATGTATATCTATACTTTCTTTTTATACTAGTTCCTGTCTGCACTTTTGTTTGTGTTAACTTTATAACTCTTGCCAACCTACTTGCACTAAAAACAATATTAATAAAATAATTATTTGACGGGTATCGAATTACAAACCCTGTACTACTGCGTGACGAGGACTTTCAAAACATTTTTGTTAAGCTACATCAATAATCTGATCATTTCTGATGAAAATTATGGCAGATTTTTTTTTAATAACATTACTTTTCTTTTTATAATCTAAAATAACTAATTATCTTCATACATACACACAAACATATATAGTTACACAAAATTGGTTCCCGGACCCACTATTAGTACTTAAGAAATAAATAGGCTTCACTTGGCCCCTAATCCTGACCGTAAACTGGACCGATACAATATCAATCGTAACACTCCAATAAATGTTGGCGACCCTACCGTCATTTAAGGTTAGTAATAGAATTGCAAACCTCAATCTTGAGTGGCCCGTCCTTTGAAATACGCCTGTGGTACAACAGGTCAAAAGATATTTTGATTATTAGAATTATTATTTAAAATTCAGTTTTTTTTTAATTCAAAAGGTGTTTAAGAAAACGTGTAATAATTTGAACTGCCCACGACTTCGACAGTTTCTACGTTAAATTTTTTACATATTTACTAAATTATTTATTTATCTTTAGTGTGTGTGAAATAAGACTTTAAAAATGTTAAAAGGCTATATAGATGTTATAAATTATAAATAAATTTAATAGAATAATTGTGGCTTCAAATCCAACTTGGAAGTATGGTTATATATGTGTTACAACCTGTTATGTTAATAAAATGTTAATTTTTTTCAGTTTAATAAAGTGTCATCTAGCATCTTACGTAGTTATTTGTTACTATGTTCTTTCCATCTGTCTCGAAGCATGCGATAAAAAAATTATCATGAGTTAAATATAAAACAATCTATTTATAAAAACCTATTTCTACTTGGGGAAATGAGCTATTGTTATTTCTTCGCTGTGATAACAGGACACTTTCTTCACTTCAGTGAGAAAGTGCAGATAAAAATTGGATAAAAATTGCAATAAATTTGAATTTTCTTCTATAAATATTATTTTTTCTTAATGTGTTCCATACTTAGTCTTGGTCTCGTCTCTAAACAGTCTCGTCGCTTAGTAATTGTTTTTACACCTGATGTCCAAATTACTACGTCGTTTGTGGGTACTTTATCATTACAATATAAAAAAATTGAATGTGAGAAAACCATTGAAAGATATATTTTTAAGTACTTGTGGCTTAGTATAAACTAAACAAACGTTATCAATAGAATGTTAGAAATTTAAATACACCATCTCCCGTTCCATATTAACACTCCAAATCTAACTCAACATGCTTTTAAATTATTACTTCTGAAATTTAACATACAACAACTGGACATAAACTATTAGACTTTTAAATATTTTATGTAAAATAAAAATATTTATATAAAATATTTTATGTAGGTAGATAAGGAAATGTAGAGGTTAGAGGATCACTTAAAAGATTTTTCTTCTTGAGATTCCTACAAGAACGAAATACACGAAACGGAAAACCAATTACAAGAAATTACATATTTCATTAATACTAAATAGACACTTGTCATTTTATTCATATCAAAGTAATTTGTAACAAAACAAAAGTTAGGGGAAAAATACGAAATTCCACTGAATTAGCATAAGACAACGCTTGGAAAAAACTTTTTTTGACAATTCAATCTACGCATGCTAATTTGACGTAAGCCGATTGCCCCCCCTAAATGGGCGAAGTGTGAATTATAGAGAACAATCGCCCTCAGGCTTATCAGTCAAATGAGAGTCATAGGACGTAATGGCAACGGCGTCCTCGCCGTACTTCATTTCGCAAGCCACTTGGACCAGACACTTTACTTATGAGAAATTGACAATATTATCATCCAAATTTAGGCTTTCGTTTCATTTGTCGTAATGTAACGCCAACTAAATAATTTCAGATGAAATTGTTGATTTGAAATACAGTCAGCGAAATAAGTATAATTAATATTTCAAGAGGGAGGTCTTGATGCAGGGACACCAGTGTGCGAATGCGGCGTTGTGGGTTTGATTCCCATTCGGGTTATGAAATACGTAATATTTTACGTTTCTCACTCTGCTAACAACACAACACGCAATACCTCGATAATTCGGCGGAAAGTGGAGAATGACAGTCTTAATGAAAACCGACTATATTAACACCATATTTAGTAAATTATACTAATAATGTACTTAAGAAGTTAACAATATTGTCATCACAATTTATTCCCAACCAAACATCAAAATTTAAAACATCACACCTAAGCATATACATAAGACGTTGCTAGTTAATAAATATTAAAAAAACGTCCCTTCCACGTCAATTCTGTCGAAGGCCAAACATTAATCTCGTTATGGGGCTGGTCGTCGTGATTTTTACGCTCCACTGCGGTTTTGTTTACTTGGCGACCTCTAACCGTAAAACTGTTTTAGTGTATCTGACTTATAGCGGTTTGGAGAACTTTATACTCACTTACGTATATATGTAAGTTTCATGAAAACGATTTGAATTTTTACTATTAGTTTTTTTTTTATTTGAAGGGACTTTTATGGATATTTCAGCGTTTATGAGGTTTTGCTACACGTGTTTAACTGGTTATAAGAAAAATTAGAAATATTTTTCTCGGTTATCTCTCTAAAAGAGACATTTTAGATAACGTCACCCTTCCTTAATAATCTATCAAAGATTCAAAACTGTTTTAAATTTAAAAATATTATCTTAAAAACAAAAAAAATAGTCTTAGGTATTCGAATATACTTGTAGTACAGTTTCAAGCATCCTACGCAATTGAGCTACATACATCTGTATAGTTAGCATGTCACAACTTAATTATATGATGTTTCATCATAAGCACACTATTTCATAAAACGAAATGTAATTACATAAAATTTTCCTCATAACAACAAAAACATCGTTAAATCCGTATAAAAATTTTGGGCCATATTAGATAAATACGGAATGATAAAATTAAATATTAACAGCAAATCAGCTGTAAAGTACCTTAACAGGTATAATAAACGAGGATAAAAAACGTATTTCGAGATGAGATCTTGAAAGTACCTACCCTAAAGCTTAATATCGTAAAAAAAATGCTTTATTTTTTTGTTCATTTTCCAATAACAATGTTTCAATTGTAGGAAAACCATGTTGTTATTAACAACTGTGTATAAATCTATAAGCTACACAGATTTGGTAATATAAAGCTTGGTATGTTTGCATTAAAAAAAAAAGCTTATTAAAATAAAAGGCAGTGCTAAATGATAAATTTCTGCCAATGTGATTCCACCGCGTCGACAACGACAACGTTAACGTTACAAAATCAGGCTACAAATATGTTATGTATAACGGAACTTTGGGTTTTCTTTATATGAAAAATGTTGAGAACATCGTGACGTCATGGTTTGTCTTGGTGTCAACTCGGGAAGTATGAAGAAAAGAATTATACCCCCGTGCTGACAAGACAAAGCGCGGCGTTGAGCTTCGGAACTCAACAAGCATTGTTTAGGCAGTCAGACAGAAAGCGGAGAACGCGATATCTTGACGACAGTTTTTCTGAAGAGCTACCCTCACCACCTTATACCCTACTCTATATTCTACCTATATAGGGGATGGACATACTACAATATAAAAATAAAACGACATTTATAAATATATACAATTATTATTCATATTTTTCCATTATACAGTTTACAAAGGGGCCGTAATAACGCCGCTATGAGCTATCCATCTTAGAGTGTGTTTCCTCGTACGAATGCCGTAGTCGCTCGCGTTACGACCTATTTAGATAACGAAATGTTTATTTGCTCGAATATAATATGCTTTTACTGTGATATGAGGTTGTAAGCTCATTATTCAAAATTGTAGTTTTTTTGCTAGTTCTTTTGTAAGTAGCAAAAATATTAAGGAATTAAGAGTTAAGGCAATAAAGACGCTTCACATTAGAAAATCCGTGTCACTGACAACTGCGCTAAGACGGACAATTAATAAATTTATAATTCAGATATATGAAAAGTTCTTTGATTTTCACGATTATTACACATATTAAATGAAACTAATTTAACCGGATTAATCGCGTATATTTAAGACTGGACTACTGCAAAGTGTTCGAAACGTCGGGTTTCCAAAATGTAAAATCTTAAATGTACGCGATTAATCCGGTTAAATTAGTTTCATTTAATACAGATATATGAAATTCCTTTTTTTTCGTTATTTGCTATAAAGTTGCTTTACATTTTTTCATTTGGAAGCGCAACGACATACACATCCTAAAGTCATTTAAAAATCTAAGGAAATAAATACAAACGCTCTTAATACAATACCCTCCTTTCCGACGCATTTGAGTCACAATAAGACGTAGTCGTAAAAAAATTCATGCCAAATTCCAAAATAGCACAAACGTAGCTCTTCCAGTCACTGTATCGAGGGTGGAAACAACCCCGCAATTTAACACTGTCGTCGGCAGTTCTTGAAAAATGTCACTTAAATTCCCGCTAATATCGCACACGAGATATTTCATTGTGTTAACTCGTTACATTAGAGAGTAATGGAAAAGTATTTACTTTATTTTTATTGTAATATTTAAGAAATAATCGCTTTCTTTTAAAGAAATAAAGAGAGAGAGGGAGAGAGTTGTTATTAGTATATTTATAGAGGAAAGCTGTAGCCTTATAACGGTTAGCGCAATATACAATATATCACGTTACCATTTTGATGTAATCCACATATCTACGGTCACAGTTACCTCGGGCACAAAAAATGTATTATCATATCACGTTATGACAAGTCTTATTTTTACCCGACTGCGGCGAAGCTAAAATAAGGGTTATGATTTTGACCTGTATGTATATATGTATGTATGTGGGTAAGGATGTCCATCTGTTCTCTCATAACTTCTACTTAGAACTAGTTATCATAAATCTTTGTCTTCGTTGCAATTACCTGATAATTGCAAGAATTTATAAAATCACTTCTAAACTAGTTAGACAAATGAGGAGTTGTACTACCCAGTTATATACAATATGAAACAAAAAAACCTTAACTGCTATATTAGGTCTCTTCTGCATAATAAGTAGTTAATTGCAAGCATAATAATAGTTTTTAAACTCCTTTTTATTTTCTATAAAAACAAACGAAAATAAAGATTAAAGCCAAAAAAAATAAAGAAATATGAATATTGACCAAAACATGCTTTTGAATCGTGTAAATAACAAAAACAGCAAAAGAAAACATAATTATATTGTATGAAATTCCGTGACAAATATTTACACGAAACGAAGTTTCAGTATCAAAATGAGAATAAACTCATTATCATAACTTCGAACGACTTCTCAAATTTGTATTTTCTGCCAACTTCTTGTAAAAGAGTGAGTGATGGTGGCTTTTGTTATCTAACGCCGTAAGCTACATTTAAAATATCTAAAGTATGTCGCCGCGTAACTGTTACCAGATCGAGGAAATGAGAATGTTTTTCCATAGTGGAAATCGAACCCACTACGAATAACTCACATCTTTCTCACTTGTGCATAAGTATATAGTACCTAAATAAATACATAAAAATATAAATATTTAAAAAAAATGCCACATAAATTGTTATAATGAGACAGTTTATATGAATCTGAATAAAAAAAAGATTTATAATCTCTTATATAAGTAGCGTTAACGTTTTGAAATGTCATCTTATAACAGGTTTCTTATAAAAATAACATATATCTAGGTCATCTAGAACACAGAGGCGATTTACATAACGTTTTTAGGACAATACATACATAGGTAGAGACAACCTTATGTTAGAGCACTCCGTTCACCAGGCAACGCACTTTATTCGAGACATTGTTTGTAAAATGGCAGAACTCAACATCGCGTTTTGTCTCATTACTAGTAGAGTAAGGAAATGAAAATAATTTATTCCACTGAGTGGGTATTGAACTCACAAGCGTCGTGTTAGCAGACAGACACTGTGCCGCTACGCGACAGCGATTTCAAACAAGCCTCAAAAATGTAGTGTAGTAACAAAAATGACAGAGACTCAAGTGTGGACTTCTGTTAAAATGTTACTGAATTCTAATTTGAGGCCAAGATTACCCACGTAAGGATGTCCATCTGTTCTCTCATAACTTCTACTTAGAACTAGTTATCATAAATCTTTGTCTTCGTTGCAATTACCTGATAATTGCAAGAATTTATAAAATCACTTCTAAACTAGTTAGACAAATGAGGAGTTGTACTACCCAGTTATATACAATATGAAACAAAAAAACCTTAACTGCTATATTAGGTCTCTTCTGCATAATAAGTAGTTAATTGCAAGCATAATAATAGTTTTTAAACTCCTTTTTATTTTCTATAAAAACAAACGAAAATAAAGATTAAAGCCAAAAAAAATAAAGAAATATGAATATTGACCAAAACATGCTTTTGAATCGTGTAAATAACAAAAACAGCAAAAGAAAACATAATTATATTGTATGAAATTCCGTGACAAATATTTACACGAAACGAAGTTTCAGTATCAAAATGAGAATAAACTCATTATCATAACTTCGAACGACTTCTCAAATTTGTATTTTCTGCCAACTTCTTGTAAAAGAGTGAGTGATGGTGGCTTTTGTTATCTAACGCCGTAAGCTACATTTAAAATATCTAAAGTATGTCGCCGCGTAACTGTTACCAGATCGAGGAAATGAGAATGTTTTTCCATAGTGGAAATCGAACCCACTACGAATAACTCACATCTTTCTCACTTGTGCATAAGTATATAGTACCTAAATAAATACATAAAAATATAAATATTTAAAAAAAATGCCACATAAATTGTTATAATGAGACAGTTTATATGAATCTGAATAAAAAAAAGATTTATAATCTCTTATATAAGTAGCGTTAACGTTTTGAAATGTCATCTTATAACAGGTTTCTTATAAAAATAACATATATCTAGGTCATCTAGAACACAGAGGCGATTTACATAACGTTTTTAGGACAATACATACATAGGTAGAGACAACCTTATGTTAGAGCACTCCGTTCACCAGGCAACGCACTTTATTCGAGACATTGTTTGTAAAATGGCAGAACTCAACATCGCGTTTTGTCTCATTACTAGTAGAGTAAGGAAATGAAAATAATTTATTCCACTGAGTGGGTATTGAACTCACAAGCGTCGTGTTAGCAGACAGACACTGTGCCGCTACGCGACAGCGATTTCAAACAAGCCTCAAAAATGTAGTGTAGTAACAAAAATGACAGAGACTCAAGTGTGGACTTCTGTTAAAATGTTACTGAATTCTAATTTGAGGCCAAGATTCTAGCAAAAAGAACTAATTACAATTTATATTAGCTAAAATCTTAGCTTAAATCTAATACTGTCTTAATGGAAACAAAGTGTCTTAACGCTAGGTTCCAACTGCCTAAATCTAATATGCCCAGCATTTTTAATCGCAAAGTAAATTCGTGCATATTTAAGAAGTATTTTGACATTTTGCTTATTCCAAAACCATATGGTAGTCACCATGGTTTATTTATAATAAGAAATACATATTTAATAGAGGACACTCCAGTATTGTTATTAAATAGTATATTGATATATTACTTTTCTTTACTGCGCCGAAGAGACAATAACCCAATTTATCAAACAAACTCACGACCATAAACTTAAACTTTGTTCACCTCGACTCTAACTTGGGGACTGGCGTGACTTGATTACGTGACGTTAAAATATGAAAATAGCGTGAAATACAGATTTATTTTATGAAGTGTCTTCTAAAATATTTATAACATACCAACTTCTTTTTTTTATATTTCTTAAAAAAAAAAAATATGAAGTGCGTTGAAATTTCATACTGTTTTATTAGTATATACAGTATAACGTTTTAGTATAAAATTTAACGTTATTTCTTTTATAAAATGCCTTTCATAGGTAGACTTATAATTATATAATAAAATCTAAGAAACTAATTTTGACCCACCTGTTGACTCATTGTATTATCATGAAAGTTGAAGGCCAATGGTGGCGCAGGAGTCAAGCGTGTGAATGCAAAAGTGACTAATTGTGGGCTCATATCTGTAACGTGACATAGCGCGGCGGTGAGTTCAGTCACTCAACACGCAATGCTTCGAGAATTCAGCGTAAAGTGAGGAACAAAGTGTCTTAACACTAGATTCCTAGGTCTCCGCTGACCCTGTTATATGCGTGATACAAAATGTTACTAAGAAAACAAAACTTGAAAGTTATACGTAGATTAGATGAGAATACAAATAATATAGTATCATCGAACTGGCCTGATGATGGAAAACCTTTGTATATAATAAATAAAACGTACATGGACTGTTTGGATAGATTTCCTATTATTTGGGTCAACGATAAAATACCTATCTAATTTCTAATATATTTTATTAAAAAAAAAGCTTACGTAAAGTAATAAAATCAAAAGATGAATTTGCTTTACATGGAAAGGAAAGATTTCTTATATATATAAAAAAAATCGAACTCAAAACCATCGTTTATTATCACTTAAAACAAAAATATGAAAACGAGGCCAGTCGAGGTGCTGAGGCACAAAGTGTGACTACTAATCGACTGGTAGAAGGTTCGATCCCCACTCGAGGAAACGAAATATTTATTAAAATTTAATTTAAGCAAAGCGCGGCGCATAGTTCCGCCATTTACCACGCAATGTTTACAGATTTCGGCGGAAAGTGGGGAAAAGAGTGTCTTAACACTAGGTTCCCTCTGCCTACCCTGTTGTGTGAAAAATCCTCATACACATAAAAAACTTTAGAAAAAGGGCAAATATGCGGTACTCGAATCATTTTAAAATGCCTCAATATCTAAAGCGATCACTCAACGATCAATACATCGTGTCTCTTTTTAGGAAAGGAAATATTTAATATTTTCATTTGCTCGCGTGGTAACAAGGCTGAGTCCCGTCATTCAACACGCCTTCAGAGTTCGGAGGATATCAGGTCAACGGTAGAGTCTTAACAATAGGTTACCAGGTTCCCTCTGTTTACCCCACTATGTGGGGGATACACCCTAAAACTAAAAAATAAATAGGCTCTATTTATGAACAAAATAATAAAAGTTAGATAAATACAAAATATCGTTTCATAGAAAGTGCTGATAGTCAACTACTCGATCGTAACAAGATCGTAAGCCAATTTGAGGTCCCGCGAGACAGCGCTTGTCAAAGTTTCATCGATAATGTAAACTTCGTATGAAGTTGAAAGCGTAAGACTAATAAATTTATAAAACAGTGTTTGGTTGCTGTTTAAGTAGCTAATATATTTAGCACCATAGTTGGTAAATACTTGTATTGGCTTTAAAATGACTTCATGTTCCTTAAGTTTACACCTTTTAAGCATCCTGCGAAATGGATACAGGAGTTTTAGTGATATTCTACTCCGTTTTCTACTTTACTTCATTATAGAAATTAATATAAGTCAATCGTGGCGCAGGGAGAGAAGCGTGTGATTGTAAGCGCGACGAGTTGTGGGTTCGATTTCCTCTCGAGGAAATGAAGTATTCAAAATTTGCTCTTTAGCGAGGAACGGAATAATCTTCACAGGAACGGAGTTTCTTAACACTAGGTTCCCAAGTTCGGCCGTTGAATCTTTAGAAAGAAAGAATAAATCATAATTTCAAATTAAGTTCAAGCTTAACAGATTAAATGTATTCTAAAATCATTCATTTAATATTTTAAAGTCAAGTATTCTCCCATTATACACGTTTAGCATTTATACTTTTTTTGAGCATAACATAATTCTCAATACTTTGTTACTGTCTTTACATCCAGTATCCACACATAAAATGTTCTTATGAATCATATTGTACCTATATAAATCTTTTACTCGCATCCAATTAGAATTTGTTAATCACGTCATCAGCAAAGCGATGACAATAACACAGTACAAAGCTGGTCACATACAAAAATAACTTTTCTACAAAGCTATTTTATTTCTGTCAGCACATTCTAAGTCATACATGTTCAATCTGAACCAATTACTACATACATTTGTATTTTAGTGACTAATTTAAATTCTAAAATGGGACCGTTAGTGAGCAGTATTCAATGATCGAACTCGATTAGTTGGAGTTAACAAACCCCTCCTAACTATTCTTGAAACTGTTATTGCTTTCCGTTACTATTCAATTTGTGGAATATCTGTTTTAGTGGGTTTTTATTATCTTGTTATTAGAAGTATCGCTATTCGTTCTTTGTGTTCGATTTTGACAATTAATGTAGTAAGTGATAAGGTTTATAAAAAGGTTTATAAAAAAAACAAATCTTATAAAAAAAATCTCTTCTCAACACGCTTTTATTAGGTTGGTTTGTAACTAGGTAATTAAGTCGAAGAAACTGATTTTGACTCACTTTCAAATGTGGATAATGGTATCATGATGAATTTCGGCAGCTATACATAGCTTATGTGATAATATAATAATGTGACTATCATGTGGAACTCTTCAGAGGTTACTAGAAAATTAGTTGGGTTAAGATTTTTGCAACAATTCGCTTTACAATTGAAAAACGATAAGAAAATTATACATATAAATATAAGTTAAATCATTAACTGAAAGATTAAAATTTAGCTATTTGACTTAACCCTATACAGAAAATTTATTCAAACTTCCTTCCGTTAACAAATTTAATTATACGCTGTCGTGAAAGCTTTAATCTATCAAGCTCCTAGCGCCTCCCCGGTAGTGCATTTATCGCTTTCATTGATCTAATGCGGTTCCTTCTTAACGCTGTAGCGAGATCATTTGCAAGCGAGTCGAACTGAAAGGCGAAATTTGCAGGAGTGAATTATGTTTTCTAATTTATAAAATAGATTGAAAAGTTTCAGAATTTCTGAATTGACTTTTGAGGCGAATGGTACATATAATTTATTTGTTTTATTCAAACATCAAAAGTAAAGTATGAGATGAAAAACAGGTATCATTACATTTTGTATTATTTGAAAATTATATTGTGCATTCCATATAAAAAAAAATCTTATCTCTTATAAATAATTAATAAAATGATCAAATAATTACTTCTGATTGGTTCAAAACTAGACGAACGAAAAATAATAAGTAAATAATTTCAAGTTAAACTTTATTTATACATTGTATTGACAATAACACTTTGAGAACCGTCAGCCCACCATGTGCGCTGATTGACCGGAATTGACCACCGTCGTTAATCGACGCCTAGCTTCATCACTTGAGTGCTTGCTCAAGTGATTTACTATTGAGAGTTCTCAAGAATATTGTTTGCCACTTTTTGCCTTCATCTATCTATATGAGGTCTCCATGTGGTGTTTTTTAGTTTTAATTTAATATAATAAAAATAGATATTTGTGTTTATTAATACAAAATAATTTAATTCAATACAATAAATTAAATACACAAGTACATTTAAAACTTACATATAAAATTAGATCTCTTTTTATAAATGGAGTAAGACAAATTTTTACTTTAGTTAAAATTTGTCTTACTCTATTTCCAAAAAAGAGAGACCTAGAAACACAACACGTAAAATAATAAACACATAAACACCAAAAAATAATGACTAACCATACAAGTATTCCATCAAATACCTCGGAGTTAATCATGAAAATCGTTATACCCATAATGATTTTTAATAGCATCATTAGACTTTAATGCTAATCAATATCTCATAAGAATAGTTTATGGTTATGTAAACTTTCTAAAGCGTAGGCAGAGATTGAATAGAAAAAACCCTATACATTTATCTACATGTAACGTGATATCAAAGTTTACGACAATTTTATGTGTTTGTTTAAAAAGTAATAAGTATTTTCTAATGTAGGTAATTTTAAATTTTCGTATTTGATAGGTGTGTCGCTTAGATGTTTCGATGTTTTCTTCTATGTATCTTTAGTATGATAATCAATTTGGGTGAGATGAATCTGAGCAATGGATCTACATGATATGGCCAAAATGTCAACATGATGGTGAAGCTTTCAAATACTGTGTTTTGAAACTAAAACTATGAAGTACACAAATATAGAAATGTATTTAACTAGTTTATCGCTCAAACCTATCTCTGACTGTAAACGCGACGTTCGTTGGTTTGATCACTAGTCAGGGAAATGATAATATTTTAATTATTTTTGTCAGTAGTATAACTCCGCCATTCGAAAATTGAGACTAAATGTTTGATAATTAGACAGAATGTGGGGAACGGGGTTTGTGGGGGGGAAGAAATCATTTTTTTCTCTCTATTTACTACGTTTGATATAAGAAATGCTTGATAAAAAGATATATATAATATACAGATACTGTGTCAAGATAAAACAAAACATACAAAAACATATTTATCGAAACTTCGAGACGAAGAAACTTAAACACAGAAGAAATTTATCATTTCTGAAAACGTTTGTATTTAAATTTTGCACGAGGATTTCAATTAGTTACAAAGTTTTGTAATTAATAATGAAAGTTTCATTTCACTTGAGAAAGTCGAGTTTGTATGAAATCGTATAAAGCATTAATAGTATTTGTAATTGTCATTTACAAATACTGTCTCTTTTATACATTAGAAAAGTGATTTTGAACGATAGTGGTTGACTGGATTCCCACAATTACCGAACAACTATCTTCTAATATACTCTCCCTCGATACATGGTCTATTCGACAAAAATATTTAGATTTTTCATTCCACACCAATAGTTAATTTCATTGTAAAAATATAGCGGATTATGTATTTATGTTAACGTTAAAGATGTAATAAATCTTTATTAGCCTTAAAGGCAAATAAAACACTAATACAAAAAAGTTAAGCATCGTAAACACAATGCTACTTACTTATACTAAATAGTAATATTATAAACCTAAATAATTTGTTGTTCAGGCAAGCCAGGTGTAAAGTCGACTGGTTGTGGATTCGATCCCCACTTGAGGAGATGAAATATTTACTTAAATTTATATTTCCATTTCTTCGCTCTGGTGTCAAAGCAAAGCGGCAAAAATAAGGCAAATTTTAAACAATTTGTTTGATTGATCGAGCTAAACTAGGAAATTTGAAATGTCCGATTTAAAAAGAGATGGATGGATTGGTAGTCCATTAATAGAGGAGAACTATATTATAATACCAAGTTAATTATTGCAATCTAACTCATTGTATCTTTGGCCCGCGTAACATGGAGCAATTAGAATGTGTTAAATTTTATACAAAACAGAGCTGTTTTCATTTGACACTGTAATCAAATTTTGTAAAAATATAAACCATGTCTAACTCAAAAATCAAAATAAAAATTTCACATTTAATTTTCACCCAAATTTCAAATCATATTTGGGTATGAAATGATTTAATAAACACCGCAATTAAGTCAAAGGCAAAAAAATATTCAGTTTTCCAGACCGGTCGCAGAGTTGTACCGCTAATTTGCTATTCAAATTTAAATTGAATGTCAGCACACGATCTATGGGCATCTGTTAAATATTGAATAATTTGACCAATGCCACTAAAGTGATATAAATTTCAGATTACTCCGAATAAATAATTCACGGTGTGACTTATAATTGTAAGGTATTTGTGCTATAGTGGGTTCAATTCCCACTAGGGAAAATAAATTACTACTCAACAAACATTCAGTACTGCCTTAATAGAGTACGGAGTGTCTTAATACTAGGTTCCCTCTGCCTACCCTGTTATGTGCGGAATACAGCGTGAAGCTAAAGACAGAGATAGATAAAATCAACAAAAAAACCGCGGTGTTGTCTTGAAAATGGGAAAATAAGGGATAAAGGAGTGTCTTAGCACTACGTTCCCTCTGTCTACCTATACGGAATAAAGTGTGGATGATGTGACTAAAAATAAATTATAACAAAATTTTTCTTCTTAATTTTCAAAATGCAGTTTTTATTTAGTTATTTCGCAAGTCTATGTACATATGCACCTGCATATATAGCTTGATTTCATCACAAGGGAAAAGGTTAAGGGGTCATCCTTGAATTTAACTTAAAGATCAACCAGTAGTTGCATTTAACGCGCAAATCCTTAACGTCTTCACTATAATAATAACAGATATTATATTAGTAGATAATACTATATATAAATAATAATATCAGACTTTAATATGTGTTACTAACATAAATATACCTCCTTCGATATAAAAAGGTTTTTGACAAATTTCCTAAATATTTATTTTAAAATAATATATAGATTGAGGTCTTCGTATCGCGAGAGCATAAACGTGCGACAGTAAACACAACTTGGTGTTGTTGGTTTGTTTTCCACCAGGGGAGATGAAATATTTTATATTTTCAATTTCTCACTCTGGTAACGGAACAACGCTGAGTTCCGCCACTCATACGAATTGCCTGGAGAATACAATGCAAAATAGGTGTCTTAATAAGAAAAGAGTGTCTCAAGCCTAGTATAGGTTTCCAAGTCCCCTGTAGGTCCCGATCCCCAATTAATAAAGAATGAAGTATTCACATTTCACTTGTCTGATAGGAAATAATACAGCGTTGAGTTCCGTTACCAACTACAAAGTCTCTAATATAGGCGAAAGGCGGAGAACAGTGTTTGACACAAAGTTCAGTTTACCATTATTTTATAAACTAAAAAAAAAACTTGTCCCCTACTTACAATAGACAACAGAATACATATAATTGAAAGCTTTATAGAGGTATTTTCATAGTATAGTCGATATCTTGATCCTCCCCCGTACTCAGCTGTATGATGGACAGTAATGTGAACCAATGAAATTTGACCCTCGGCTTTTACGAGGGCGTTTAGTACTGATATATAGTATGTTTTAGTGTCGATATGAATTTTTATATTTTAGTTGTATTATTTTAAGTGACAAGTTTTATTAAAGTAAAGATTTATGGGATTTAAAAATTTTCATGTCTTTGTGAATACATTTTTTTTAATTTCCTGCTTTATTCTGCCCTGCTATAAGTAGCAGGGTAGACACTTAGGCAGGAGGCACCTAGTCTGAGGACAGACAGTTCTCCTGTTGCATGAGTAAACCCAACTTCCAGTTTGTTTTCCAGAGTAAGGAAATGAAAAGTAGCCATGTCCAGAGATCAAATCTCAATCAAATACGGATTCTTCCATTTAATAGGTAGAAATAGATACTTCCTTGGTCCAGTCCCTATTCAATAATAGTACTACTCTGTCAAACTTACATTTCGCTGTTTTACTTCAGTAAAAAAATGAAAAAAAAGTATTTAAAAAACAAAGATAAATAAATTAAGAATGACGACAGCAGCAACAAAATCACTTCGACGATTTGCATAAAACAAATGTGAGGTAATCGTTCCTATTAGTTTAGTATAGATTAATTTCAATAAAGTTTCAATAAACTTAAATACCTGATGCCTAAAGAATTTAAATGTTTAGACCCCCCATGAGTCTTTCCATTTGATATTATGTAATGGGTATAAAAATATATATTAAATATTATTATAAAAAAATGGCAAAATAGATGATTTAGTGACAGAGTGCCGATGACTTTATTATTTGTAGATTGTCTCCAGTGTTATTTGTAGCTCCGTCCTCCACCTCCCGCCGTTCCGGACATGGCGTGTTGGGTGG
>DWAN01000023.1:0-40144 GCA_018230445.1 Heliconius hewitsoni | reverse complement strand
AACCAGTCGGTTTTACAGTCACACTTTGTGCCGCTGCGCCACGACTGGCCTCATAATTAAGTATTTATTTAAGATTGTGTTCAAACAAAAAACATAGCTGTAAAAATGCGTCATTGCTTCATAATTTATATTTAATATGCACATAAGGAAAGAAAATAAAAAAAATGTGAAATCGCTATACTTGTCTATTATACATACTGTATTTTTTTCTTTTATATTTAACTATCAAATCAAATAGAAGACTTAAGACGTACTAGCATATTCACAACATTGATACGTTCTGATATTTGATATGCTAGTACGCAGCGACAACCCTAACGATGGGATTAGCGTGCTCTCGTCTGCGCATCTCTCCAATAAATCTGTGCGCGCGCGCAACGATAAATTGCCCGACATTATTTTTGTTACCCACTCATTAGGGTCATTGCCTGCTTATTGGCTCTTTTGAATATGATATGTTCATACAATGTTTTCTTTACCACATTTGCAAATTGCGTATGTCATCTGGAGACACTTTGTTAGTTATTTTAATTTTGGTATGTTTTGAGAATGGTTTAATTTGGAATGACAAGTTCAATATATTACAATGATAATAAATTTCGATTTTTTATTTTTGCATATATCAAAGTATTTCTCAATTTTTTTTTTAAATCATGTTAATTATTATCTACTACTATTTGATAAATGAGTAACTAAAAAAATTACATATTTATTATAATTTTACTAGTTTAAAATAAGCCTCTCATAAGGGTTGTTGGAACTAAGTGCTTATTATTTAGCTTATTTCATATTATCTTCTAAATTACTCCTACGACTCCTACGGCCATTTAGTGTATATTCGACCACACAATTCGACCCGCAAGATATCTTTTTGGATAGTCATTATGTTCTTTTTATCCGGCTACTTTTCTCAAAACGGAGGAGATTCTTAATTCGACTACAATATGTGTTTCATAAACATATTTTTTATAATTATTAGAAGAAAATAAAAAATACACAAAAAAATATGTTTTAAATACTTTAAAGTAAAGAAAATAACACGTGTTAGGTATCTTTTTTAAGATTTTAAGAAGTTATTAAAAAACTACAAATGTCGGGGTAAGCTAAGAAAAAAAAAATTTAAGAGACACTAAATCTACTGAAGAAAAGTAAAAAATATACCCAATTTGATAATAATAAATAGATAGGTTATAAAATTAACTAATCGGAGATAGCTTTTGGGAAAAAGTAAACAAAAAAAGTTTTAACAAAAGCTTTTAACGCTGTCAAAATTCAATTGTTGAACAAAATGTTGTGTTTGTAATAACGTTCAATACATAACTTCATTCCTTGTATCAATATTTCTATATAAAAATAAGTAGTTTTTGCATCGAGATCGATGGGTTAATACTCTGTCACTGAATACGATACGATACGTAGCGAATGAGACACGTCGGGAGTCGTTTCACGGACGATTGGCTTGACGACGAGCCCCATTTGCGTTTTCTCAGAAACTGTAGGGCGTGAGCTTTATTGACGATGAAAAATATCTCTTTAGTTTTCAAATCTTTAAAATAAATAAAATATCCGTCTGTTATACAATATTTTTAATGTAATTGGTTTATTTCAATGATTAGAAATGAGTAACGACTTATATACTGATACTTTATAACTAACAAAAATAATGGGTGGCCTATTGTTTACGTTTTCAATTTATCATGCATCATCATAAATAGCAATTTAAAAACAAATATCAATTTCGAAAAAAGCGTTCAAATCGTATAATAATTCAAAAAATTGTCATAGGCTATCTATCTACATATTTGAGTAAGACGCGAAAACATTTTAGCGATCACAAAAAACTGTAGTTACGCATCCGTCGACAGGGCGGGCGGCACGTAACGTTATTTATTTAACGTGGACCCGTGCCGGTGTTTTGCAATGCTTTTAGTGCATGTCGGCTGTCGATGCACAAACAGTTTAGCAAAACGGCTTTTTTCTAGCCCTCTACTACTATACGCCATATCGCGCTCAGCAAAGTTTGAACGATTTTTTAAAACTATATTTATTCAGTGAATTGGATTTGCCGTCACGTTGTTGTTGTTAATTTTGATATATCGGACGCGATTTGCTTCGTAGCTTTTATGGCTGAAACGAAATTGGTTTTTTTTTAGTTATGTTTCGTTATAATTTATAGACTGTTCTAAATAATAATTATGTCACAAGTGTGCGCGACTGGTTGTGGGTTCGATCACCAATCGAGAAAATGAAATATTTGGTTAAATTTATATTTTCATTTCTTTGCTCTAGTGTTGAGACAAAGCGCAGCGTAGGTTTCCGCCGCTCAACATGCAAGGCCTCCACAATTCGGCGGATAATAAGTTACGAAGTGTCTTAACACTGTGAGCAGGATACAGCGTGAAGCGGATTACAATATACAGTGTACATCTTATAGAACTTGAATTGTATTGACTTAAGCCCAGAACATAATTTATTCGAAAGGGTCGAACGCTCAACATTATGTGGAACTATATTAAATTAATCTTATAATAATAACGTCATGTCTAAATGAAGAATCAGGATTTAGCTTCACCGTGTAGTGATATGAAGGGAAATATCATTTCCTACGATAGAACAAGCATATTAAGAACCCTGATCGCAAATTTATTTGCTACTGTGTATTACTGTCACTTACTTGTCATTGTAAATTGGACTTTATGTAAAAATTTTAAGGTGCTTTATTGTAAATTGTAAAGGCGTATTGGTAGTCGTGAGGTAAGCTCCTAGAATACTAGATATCTAATGATATCTTTCTTGTGTTTTGATGGACTGAATGTTTGAGTATTTCGATCGGTCGGATCTCGTATCGGCTCCCTGCTGGATTTATCGATGAATTTATTTCAATGAACGACGTCAAATTCGATGTTTTATATATTTTGTAATCATATATAATCTCTATTTATTGACGTTTTGCTGCTGCTATGTTTTCCTTGGTAGAAATAGTTGTTGCGATACGTTGTGGGTAGTGAATAGGAATTAGACCGAATAGCAAAAACTGTAGTTGGCTAGAAAAAAATATGTTAAATATAGTAGATACGCAATTTACTAATAAATATTATATTTTGTTTATGCAAGACAAACTTAAGATAATATTTAATAATTTTATTGTGATTTGTGTGTCAAATGTATTTGAATAATCGTGAGGTTTTCTTAACTAATCCTGGGAAAATTTGGGAAACAAGGTGTTTTGGTTACCTCAGACCTGTTTATACATTTATATTGCAAACTTTACATTATCTTTAAATATTTTTTTTTTTAAAAAGATGCCTATTATATTTACAGTTGCGATTGTATTATAGTCCAAATTCTTAAGTAATATTTAAAATCATCTTATCGATTAACAAAAATTATTGTTTGTTTATGTAAAATTGGGAAAGAACTGATAACTTATCTTTATTTTCGCATCGTATAGCTTAAAGTCTTATTTTTTTTTCGTATGGATTGAATAATTTTAAGATAATATTTTTTTCTTAGTTTTGTAGTATTTTACAAATTATTACAATAAAGTAAAAATTTTAATAAAGTAACTAAAAAAATAAAAGATTAGAGCCAAAAACAGAAGATTAATGATTTTTGCAGTAAAAGGTGATAATAGTTGGTGTATTTCGTTTTCCGCTGCCGATCGAGATCTACGGGGTGCATTTAATATTGTAAGGGGCGACACAGTTGTATTCTTTTGAGTAAATATTAAAAGAATATCCTGTTCTAAGTGTTGATGTTTATTACAGTTATTATTACAGCAAAATTGATTTTCTGTTCTTTTATCTTCAAGCTACATTCACTATATAGCAGGGTCGACTTACGTTAGTGTTAAAACAACCGAGACGTAAGGACGCATTGTGTAATTTTCCATTCTTTTTTGCATGTACAATATTTTTTTCATTTACTTTAATTTTTTTCCCATTTACGAGATAAGTGGATAAACAGAGTGAGGAGGCGACTTATTCAGTTTTGTGAGTACCGATGAAATACGTAATTACTGTAAACTATAGGTTGTATATAAAAATATTAAGCGTCAATAGATACGTTTAATAACTTAAAAGACAAGACAAACACTACAATGTTATAAACGTATGTAGTTGTACTTTATATGTATAAAAGATACAAAGTAAGATTAAATAAAATTTTAAAGTGTCAAAATTTTCAAAATATCTAATATTGACGGACTACGTAGTAATATGAATGAAATATATTCTAACAACCCTAAAATCCGCACGTGTCAAATCCTGGTTCATATACATTTATTCGGGCTCATGTTTATTTGACTTTCGAATAGTACCCAAAGTAAGTTGAGTTACGGAATTACAGTCCCTCTCACTTTAGTGATATGTCCCATAATCCTACACTAAGGAGCCAGAGGCAGCCATTCCAATGGACCGTCATTTGATTGATGATACTAATAAAACTGTGATTCTAGTTTAATTTAAATTTAAGGCAATTTAGCAACCCTGCGCCCGCTGACCGTAAAATAGGTTTATTATTCGAATAGTGCGGTCACACAGTTCATTGTGGCGTTTATTATATGCACTAATGTTTGTTGTGATAAAAATTATTGAAATACAATATTCATAATTATTGCAGAATGGATGGATATGCCATTTTTTATTTTATTAAGCAATTAAGAATTAAAGCAATAAAAGTAAATATGTAATATATTTTTATTTAAATCTTATTTTAATAAAATGCCTTATTCATTAATTAGGAAGAATTGTAAATAATTATATTTAAACTTTTTCGTAACTGCTAAATATTAATTGAATTAAGTGTTATTCGAGTAACATTTTAAATGGTATTCGTTTTTAATTTATTAAATGTAATATACCATAGTATCTTTGGTATATCTTTATATATTTTACGATATAACTAGAGCAATTTTGTTTTCGGTAAAACATAGTCGCTGTCGGGTTGATGTTGGCCTCGCAACGATGGGCGCATTAATCTTGCCCTACGCGCCCCGCATGATAACTTGATAACACCTTATCTTTAAATACTTGGTATTTTCTTGCATATTTTTGTCATAATGTTACTAAAACGTGTAAAAGGTTTTGGTGTAAGAACTACACATGTACCTATAAACAGACTCGTTCTAGGCCTAAACTGTTCTAAATTATAGATCTTAAAGTATTATATAGCAATTCAATAAGTAATAACAAATGTTACGTAAGCAATAATAGAAAACTTAACAAAATTTTTAGTATTAATTATTTTAGTTTATTTTAATTATTTTAGTTTATTAAACGATTAATTCAATTATCACGTTTAAAAAGGGTACCGCAAATTAATTACAAGACGCAAACATTAGTATTGATTTAGAAAACATTAAAATTTTCCACCCCTAGCTCCCGACGACGCCGCCTCAACATCCTACAATAATATATTTAAAGGATTAGCCCCGTCGCAATATCGCGACCCTCCGGTCTCCTACGCCCTGCTGCGCTGCCCGCTATTCAAATAATGGAAATTATTTCCACATATGTGCACCTAAATAATATCTTTCTACTGCCATTATTAAGCAGTTAGATTCGGATGGTGTAGAGATCTTCACCCTTTCAATGATGATTAGATAGGATACCTGGAATATTAGTGGTTTTTTGTTTTATAAAAATATACAAAAAAAAAAAAGAAAGAGGAATAGGATGTTACCTATGTGGCAAAAGACATGCGTCCACATGAATTTGTAAAATTTATGTTTCAAAAAATAAACGTTCTTATATGGGGTGGAAACGACCGTTTATGTTCACTTAACCGAGGAAAGAGGGTATTATTTACCGTTTCGGCTGGGTGAACACGCCACAGTGAGTGAGACAAATACCGCTGCCGGCACAATATTTATTACAGTCGCTACGTGGATTGCGCAATTTATCGTGGAGGTGTCGTCGGCGATCGATCGCGCGCTGACGGACGTGGCCATACATCAGCGCGCGCGTTATCTGTGCTCACGCGACTTATCGCGCGTCACTCCGCCTCCACCCGGCCGAGCCGGGGCTGCGCTAAACAACAACATCGATTCAGCGAAGGCTCCGAGGCTCGTGTCCATACATTTATCGCGGCCGAGCGGGTCCTGGCGAGCGCCTGCGGAGGCGTCCCGTCCAATCGCGATGCTCGTTTATCTTCATTTCGCGACCGCAATTAGACGGGTCGTTGGCTGCGGTCGGGCGGGGTCCTCGCCTCCGACGCTACTACGTGGCTCGAATACGCCGATGCGCCGCGTCCTTCTGTCAACTTTGTAATGAGTAAAGTTAATGACACCCCACGCAACTCAGCCCGTGATCAGATTCAGAATATCGTCAAAAGTTTTCTCCTAATTTTTATTTACTACTAAATTTCGACACAGCTCAGGTTCCTAATATTATGAATTTGTTACAGGTGTGGTTCAAAAATCGGAGAGCGAAATGGCGGAAACGAGAGAGAAACGCAATGAACGCGGCCGCAGCCGCAGCAGTTGACTTCAAAAATGGATTCAGCACACAATTCAACGGTTTGATGCAACCCTTCCCTGACACCGATGCGATATACTCATCTTATCCTTATAACAACTGGGCTGCGAAAGTGCCTAGTCCTTTAGGCACAAAGAGCTTTCCTTGGCCCGTGAATCCTCTCGGATCAGTGGTGCCCGCGAGTCATCACCAAGGTTCTGTGAACTGCTTCAACACTGCAACGTCGATGGGTGGCGTCGGCAGCGGCGGTATGGGGGGAGTGGGGGGCTCCGGTAGTGTGGGCGGCAGCGTAGCGCCTTGTCCGTACACAGCTCCACCGAACCCGTACAGCATGTATCGCGCCGAACCCTGCCCGGCGATGTCATCCTCGATCGCTTCATTACGATTGAAGGCGAAGCAGCACTCGTCTAGTTTCAGCAGCGGCTACGGCACGGTGTCGCCGGTGTCGCGGGCGGGCTCGGCGCCGCTGTCGGCGTGTCAGTACGCGGCGGGCGGAGTGGTGGACCGCGTGCTCTGAGACGAGGCCCGCGGCGAGGAGGCTCGCTCGCCCGCTCTGCTCGCCGTCGCACGCGCCTCCTAGCCGCCGACGCGCGCGACCTCTTCCGCGCACGGCCTCTATCGTCACCTCTGGGAGTGGTTTGACTGATCACACTTAATAATTGTCGCCATACACGCACCATTGTATTCATGAACCTTCTAAATTGTGATTTTATTAAAATATACATATTACAAATACATTTCTGCAGCTTTTAATATCGATTTTTTGTAATATACACGTGTAAAAGTCTGTTATATTTTAATGTTATGTAAATGCTATTGTACCATATCTATATTGACGAGAGGCGTTTATGAATACGGGTGTTCTTCGTTCGTAATCCCATGAGGACGGACACATGAAACTATGAAACTTCAGGCAATAAAGATAACGATTTATGTATATATGTAGCTATGTACGTACGTATACCAAAGCGATGTGTGCAATTTTTACAAGCTTAATTGTATTGTAGATTATTAATTACATATAGAGTACTTTTGATTGTGTACCTTAAATCTTTGTAAATATAAATTAGGTTATTTATTTCTACTTTCAACTAATTATACTTTAAAGCATTTAAATTTAGACTAAAATAAGATTTTCTTATTTAAAACTCAAATTAAAAACGATAAATTTTCTTGGATATGATAAACATGGATGGAGTATCAATATTTATTTTTAAATTACGTACCTTGTTATGCATTTAAGATATTTTGTAAAGCGCAACCTCGGAAATCATTTAATATTTAAGAAAATATTGACATATTTTGAAAATAGCACAAAGTAAAATATTTGAAAATATATATTGTAAATGATTAATTAGAGATTATTAAAGTAACAACTTGTAAATACTTTCTATACCTACATAACTACCAAAGTTTTAGTACAATGTAATTGTTTTACATTTTAAAAGAAAAAACGATTTGAGAGCGTAAATGTCACTTCCACTGTCATGTGAATTAATTTATTGATTTTTGAAACTAATAAAGATATGGTGTATTGATCTCCTTATGTTTTTTAAATCAAAAGTTTCTAAGAAATCAATTAAATTTATCTGTGCTGACGTTTGCACATATGCGCTTTTATGCGAAAGACTCAAGTACTTTAAAATAAATAAAATCTATAATTTAATGTTTTTTGATATTTTTTTTACGTCAGAATATTTTGAAACAGTGGAAGGCGCACGCAGAAATTTATAAAAAAAGCAATCGTTTCAATGAGATTAATGTAACCGAGATCTCATTACTAATACAAGTACTTAATATTTATTATCTTCCAATTAAATTGTAAATAATTATTATATAGTGGTTGAATGATCGTTAGGAAGAAAATATTGACTGATGGCGTCGAAAGGCAATATGCAGTGTAACGTTACTTCGTCTACTTGTTAATATTACCAATGTTAATTCAAATATGTATAGGTTGATTTTTTTTTATGAAAAATATTTTATGTTATTACATTTTTAACTGCTGCCTAAAAGTAGATGGCCAGTCTTAAAGTTACACGTTAGAGCTACTTCCGTGTGCCTATTGTAATATTATGAACAGAGAAAAATAATGTAAATATATAATGAACAAATTGAGGTTTTCATTTCATACATATCAAACGAAACACGCATGATCAATTGTTTCTTGGTTAATTTGTAAATGTATCAAAGGGATAAGTGATTGTTTTATAATTTAAAAACCTCTAGTCATAATAAAAAAATATCACTGAGTATTTAGTCGTTTTATTTGTAACCCTAAATATACCTAACAATTTTCCAAATTGAAAATTTAAAAAACCCTCGACACAAAAAATTCTGAAGAGTAAATATCATATTCTACATTCTATTTATTCATAAAATGAGCCCAAATACGACACTTCTGCCGTAAGTTGGTGTAATGACAAATAAAATACCCAAATCTTACAGATTCAAGATCAGAAGATGCAGTATCAGGTCAAGGTTTACCATGTATACACACTATTGATAAAGTGACAGGATACGAAATATGGAATCGATCAGACCAGTGGAATTTGTTTATATCCTTTTCATCGAATAGAAAAGAGCTGATGATCCTTAAACCGCTGAACATATTTTATTGATTCGTGGCTAAGATAACTCTGGATTACGACAACTTTCAAGTAAAAATGAGATCATAGGTTGATCCGTTTGGGAGCTACCATGCCACAGACATACATACATATATATGCAGGATTAAATATTATTTTCTTTGCATTATAGAAAAGTATGTTAAACATTAATTAGATTTTTTTAAATCGTACGTACGTACGTAAATATATACTAAATATATAAAAAAAATAAGGGTACCAACAATTTATTTACTTACTTCAACAGTATAATTATAGAATATAGTCTTAAACATAAAATTTAACTTAAAAATATATATATTTTTTAAAACATGTAATGTAAATATCTCTCAAAATGTAAATAATATTACGAGATAGAAATTTTACTCTTATATATCAACCGTTTTCAATACAAGAAGTATTTTCATAATAACATCGCCTTGAACGCTTGCACCGAAGGATGTGTATTAAATAGAATGTGATATAAATTTCACGTTAGGGTAAGTGGTAGCTATATTATAGAGGGCGGCAAGCTGCCAACGAAAGATAGATCGAGTTGTAGCCAAGCATACTACAATAAGTATCTAAAACAAATTTAAATAGAAAACTACTATGTACTACAAATTATGTAAAAGTGTTAGAATGATATGAAGCGCGCAATCGATGTACTCATAGGTGATACCTATATCGATCGCTTGCTTCAATTTTCTTATTTTTCCTTAACATAACAAACATTTTCTAAGTTCACGTTAATGGCTCCATAATGGCATTGATCTTTTTGACTAAATAATTTAGTATACATGCATCCTTTTTAACAATAACATAATTGTGTTTTGTTTTGCATTTTGTAACGCTATTTTATAAAGAAATTAACAAGTGCTAAGCTTACGAAAAGTATGTAAGAATATGTTTTAAGGGGTTTTAAAAATCTACCTTAAAAAGCAAAAGGTAAAATCACCTTTTTGTCCGTCTGTCAAGATCATTTGTCTCGACATTGCGTCTCTAGCTGAAATTAATATCAAATATTCAGGTCTATAGCTCCTTGAAGGACAGAAAAAATAGCTTCTAAATTAACGCAATCACAAGATATGAGCATTTATGTATCGATTATGCAGCAAGCATTTTGTGAGAAATTCGTCGCGAATAAAACCTAGCGTTCTTTCCAGGTCAGGACCAGCATTTATGAAATTTGGTACGAGGTGAGAACTTACAATACAAATAAAGAAAATAATTTAAACAAATATTTTTTATATATTTCTTAGAAAAACATAATTATAATATTTGTAGTTAATTTCATACAAAATGAATGCATATGCAATTTTTATAAAGTATACTTCCCGTTGACATACAAACCCAAAGTTAATACGGAGGCCTCGGTGGGGCTCCGCTGGTGGGGGTCCGACTCCGACTTAATCGGTGATTCTAAGTCCGAGTTGGATCCGTAGTAAAAATATAGTAGTAGTTACTAGCCTTAGCAAATATTTTATTTATTTTAATTTATATTATAATTATGACTCATTTTGTTAGTAATAATAAAAATACTAGACTAAAAAAGGAGAATATATAATTCTCCTAAAGTATACATTTTGAAGTACTCACACAAATTTTTCGCAAGTAGTTATATAAACATTTGTTCCTGGCTTCATGGCTCAATTCAAATACGTGGTTAAATTTATCAACACAAAAAAAACCCCTTTTAAAACGGGTATATTTAATTTAAAGCGATGCTCATAAAGAAGCTAATGACAGTTCTGTTTATATAAAAAAAATACCGGTCAAGTGCGAGTCGGCCCCACCCACGGAGATTTCAAATCGAAACGGGAACTTCAAATTATAAAATTTGACTAACTTGCCGGCGTACGCACAATTTTTTTTATGAAATTAATCATGATTATACGTTTTTAATAGTTGTTATATATTATTTGTACTGTAAATGTTCATTTCTTGCTTCATTTCATAATTTTTTAGTTGACAATAAATAATTTTAATTACTTGGCAGAGTTGACAAAATTGAATTTGCGAGCGTATACACTGACTATATATAAAATTAACTACATATGTAAGTTTGTAATGTTTTCTTAGAATGATTAAACTGAATAAGTAATAAGTTTGGAGCTAGCAATTTGTCGTTAATTTTTTGCTCGTTTCGAGTCAGCATTTATAGGTACTTGAACCAGAACAAGAACCTGATGTGAGAAACATAAGTATATATATTATTTTAGCCTCACGTGTATCCCGCACGTAGCAAGGCAGGCAGGGGGAACCTGCGAACCTAGCGTTAAGATTATTATTAAGCCAGGAATGACCTTTTTATGCTTTATATCTTTAAAAATCGGTCGTGGCGTAGAGACGGTTGTGGGTTCGATTCCCCACTCGTGGAAATAAAATATAAATGTGTAAATACCTCACTTTCCGGATTGTTTTTGAGGCGTTTGAGTGGAGAAACTAAACCCCGCAATTTGCCGTGGTACCAGAGCGAAGAAATGACAATATTAACAAATAATAATGTATTCTTCCGAGTGGGAATCGAACTTACAACCGTCTCATTTACAGTTACATTTTATAAACTAACAAAATTGTAACAAAATACACTATTCTATTATAAAGCACAGAAGGCTAGGTACAGCAGAGAAGGGAAGAAGAATATTCAATGAATTCGAAGGTGCAATAAAAAGTTGAAGAAATTAGCTTCTTAACTTTTTTTATCAGGTTTTATAAATTATACAAAAGGAATTTATTCAACATTGAACGTAAAGAAATTTCGGTAAAGCCGATCCAGTTAAAACACTTGTGTAAAACCTCCAAATCCTTTGAAAATTCCAACGTGAAAATTGAGGTCAAAGTTCGATGTGCCTATAAATTGCGACCAATTGATTCACGAAATTCGGTGACATTAAGCGGAAAGTATACAATAATCCAGTAAATGATTATCAGAACAGCGACGCGGGCGAACACACAGTTTCCAGGTGCTCCAATCCGAGCGCTTTAAGGATTTAGCCGAGGATTTGCTTTCAATATTAGCCGTCGGCCGCCGAGGGCAGGCCCATTCCGTTCCGCTTCCACCTTTTTTATTATTTTGTCGCATCGTTTTGGCTCCAAATGGAATCATTCCGCCATCTACATTTTTATTTTTCAATTGCCCCCCGATTAGTGGGATTAGTCGGTATCGCTTTTCGATTCTTTGCTCTTTTTGGTGGCAGCTTTCGCGGACTAGCGCCCGACCGCTCTAATGACTTTCCAGGGCACGAGATAGAGTCCAGGATACGAGATTGCGCTGACGGCGAGGACTCGATGGATCGTTTCCACTATCAAAAAATAATTACGAGTTTTATCATTTATACGCCGCTATAATTAGACAGCGCCATAGTATTTGCTCTAGGTTTCGTGTATACTTACATAAGCACGTGTGTTCGGTGGCCGACCGCAGTTCGTGCGCGTCACATTTTATCTTTATGGTGGCAAACATTAATGTTGTTTTTTATTTTATCAAGGATTGCCTTAGTCACTGAGGTCTAGGGTCTACATGCAAGAGCGTACGTGATATCATATCATCCCCGCGTTATATTATATTTGTTCTCAAACAATATTATGTAGGTAGGTATACAAGTCACGTATAGCTTTATGTATTTTAAATAATTACACATTTTCTCGTCAATACTGTAGAAGGAATACTGTATAGTTGTTCTTAGGTGATCCGTACGGTCTTTTGCCTTGGCTTTTCTATTAAACATTGGAAATCGTTTTTACCTATAAGAGCGGTATAGGTAACTATATTCTACATCTTTAGTTATATGATTTTTTGCTAAAATAATTATTTTGTCAAAAATAAAAAAATATTTTAAATGAAACTATTTTAACCGGAACAATCGCGTATATTTAAGATGCAGTATTAGACTCCGTCTACCCGTGACCACGGACTACTGCAAAGTGTTCAAAACGTCCGGTTTCCAAAAATGTATAATCCTAAATATACGCGATTAGTCCGGTAAAAATAACGGTTTCATTTAAAATGTGTAATAATAGTGAAAAATCAAAGAACTTATTATATAAAAATGTGTTCCTTAAAATATATAAAATAAAAAAAATAAATAAAAAATCTTCCTAAACGAAGTTGCTCTATCTTTTATACAAGGCACATGTTATTATTTTCAATATTATAGATCTGTGACCACTGAAGATAAAGAACACCATTTATCCATTACCATTTATGTTACAGCATGTCAACGTCATATTGTCATTATTAAATTGCTGCATGTTTCATCTTCTATATTATCATTATCATTATGTGTGGTTTATTGTTTTACAAATTGATAATACAGTTTATCTACTGGTCATAAACTTGGGAAAATAAGACTGGTGATATTTGAACAGTACAATATGTACGTGATGATGATACAAATACTATACTAAAAAAAGAATTTTTAAATTTCATAATTTTATTAATTTCTTTCTTAATTTTTGCTATATAAGGCACAGATTTATTTTTGGTATTTTCATTTCTGGAAGTTTCAGAAGGAAATCAAACAAACCTTGAGCTACGAACAGCTTTGGGAACTGTTACCATTTTTCTGATATTCTAACGATAACTTTCCCTAATCAACTTGAGTGTTTAATTTATAATTAGTTAAATTCTTTAAGTTGATAAATTCACTGTATATAAATATAATAACCTTAATTAATATAACTCTGTTTAATAATCTCTGAATATTTCAAAGTTAAAATTTTACTCTATATATGTACTTAGTCTTTTATTTTAATTTTAAGAATGACAGGAGGAAAATGTTTAGTGTGTGTTCAATCAAACTTTAGGTATTTTGATACGACATTAAATTTTAAGAAAATATTTTTAATACTTTGTTTTTTATTTCGTATTTACTATTATGTATTTTGCATTAGAAAATTTTACAAGAGTAATAAAGGTTTATACTCTTATGATATCTTTACCTAATGGTGACTAAACCTATACAAAATTAGAATAAAACTCTTATAACTGGTACGATATTAGTATATTGGGCACCTATATGGGTATTTGATTGATTTGTAGATATTTCATCAGTTGCTAATAAATATAGAGGTGTCACAGGAAAAACATACGAACAGGTAGGAACGCATGTCAATAGTTAACTGAGCGAGGGCTAGGTTTGGGTGGAAAGGATCAAAACGGGATTAGAGGAACGACAACCAATCAAGGGTAACTGGACTGCTATACCTACACGAAATAAATGCGCCACATAAAACTTACAAAACATTACATGATTTCAAACTCTAATATGTAATATTAAGGTTCAAAATTGTAAATCTCGTTAAGTTTATTGATGTTTTGTTTCGGAGGGAGGGTAGATCGAGGAGGGCGAGGGTACGAGTGCAGCCTCCGCAGACAATCTTACAAGTTAATTGTGTTCCGTGCCTGAAGCTGCCTGACTACAAAATAATATCGCACTCAGCGTAGCTTGATATACTCAGTTGTGTATATTGTATTTACTTATTTATATGAGATGATTAAGACGCGATCCTATATTCAATTTAATCACTTAACAAATGCTTAATTATATTAAATGTATATATTTATAAGTATGATAATATAAAGTAATAAGATTTACGTCACTATGAATTTATATCAATATTTTTGGTAATGTGACCTAAACTCGTGTTTTCTCTGAGCTTTTTGTGACTCAATAATATTCTTTTCTTTCGCAATTGTAAAATTGCGAACGAAAAGTGCACATTTGCCGCAAAACGTAAAATATTTGATAATTTAAATAATTTTTCTTTTAAGATATTGAAAAATAAGATAAATAAATTGAATATTAAAACTTATCAAGTTAATATTGATTCTTGGTATCGGTGGTGAAATGGAAATAAGTGAGAGTTGTGTATGATACTTTATATGTTTTAAATTTTCGAGATAACATTAACCTTAGGTACATTATGTAATATAGCCTAGTATATATATCGATGTAATATAACAGTCTTCCTCTATAAATGGATTTTGGCAACACAAAAAGAGTTTCTAAGCCAACTCCTCTGTTTTACAATATTAGCATAGAAGTATAGATAAAATATTTAAATAAAAAATAAAAGAAAATAGGCCTCTATTAAAATACTTCACAAATTGTAATAAGTACCTTGAAAAACGCAAATAGAACGCCGCCTTACAAAGAGAGACAAGGCAAGTAAATAAATACGCTTCACTTGGATTTATTGCGTCTACTCGTGCAGATACAGAATATTTTTATACCGAATCACTTTAATGCAAGCAAAGACATTACATGTTAACAAATTGTTTTATTTTTATATTGTAAAGACCATTTTTATGGCAAGATGTTGTGTTTTTTTTCTCTTTTAACTTACTGTAGATAAATTATAAAAAAAGAAGCTAATGACTCATTTTCTATGTGTTCTTTATTTATTTACCTTATTGAGATTTGAATTCATAAATATCTCGTGCAGTATATGCATAAGTAGGCATACGTATGTATTTAATTATTATTTACAAAGTATACAAAATTTTTATAATTATTTATGTAGTAGGTACAGCTATATATTTGCTGATACTTCTTACTCCACTCTACTCTACTTACTACCTTTCACCATTTTACGACAGACATGGGAAAATAGGGCCTGGTGATCACATCACTAAAGTCTCTAACTACTTTACATCCATGTTAAAGACAGTGCCTTCTTGGAGGTTGTTGTAAACTGTGTTTGTTTGGCTTACATTGTTTAACCATAACTTTGAAAAGAAAATATATTAAAACCCATAATTAGAGAACAAAGAAGAAGCCTCCAGAATTCGGTAGAAAGTGGGAAACGGAAGTGTTTTAACACTATGTTCCAGGTTCCCTCTGCCTACCCTGCTATGTGGAGAATACAGTGTGAAACCATAATAAAACCGAGAGAACTAAATTGTCAAAAATCGTGCTCATAGCAAAATTATAATATTTAATTTATTTATATACATTTGAACGTGCCCGCTTTTATTTACGAGAGTATGTTACGATAAAATAAATATGTATCATAAATATTCTAGTAAAGTCGAGCATTTTAGACATGCCCAAAGAAAATTATAACTTATGATATCAAAGCATTCAAGTGGGTAGGACATCAAGGGAGGAGGGAGGGGGGAGGAGAGAGGAGGAATGAAGATTTACGATCGCGGCATAACGAGGGCTAGATGAGGCGTAAAGATGCCCAATTCTGTATTATATCTACACCAGGTTATAAACCATTTCATTATGTACATTTCTATTAGTATCATATTGAGTAAATAATTTCTTTTGTTCGAACAATGCTCTTTAATACTTAATTAATGAATGAATGAATCTCGAAGAAATTTTCTTGTACAACGTAAGGAGATTTACATTTTTATTAAATGTACGACACTACTGCAATAGCGCACATTGCCTTAAAATTTGGCATTCATTATACTGTATAGTACGGATCTTAATAGATTTTAACTTATTTCAGAACTACGTATTGATTCGTTATCTTTATATTATAGTGTCAATAATTTTTCAACCTTCGTAAATGATTTATAATATTATGATACGAATCCGGAACGCTCAATATATACTATTATCATATTAAATAACAACAAACAAACAAAACTATTTATTTAACCGGAATATATATTTATAAGTAGATACTTAATAGTAATTAACGCATTGTCAATAAATTGTAATTAACTATTTATTATAAGGCAAGTCGTGGCGCAGGGGCACAAGCGTGTGACTGTAAACGTGATTAGTCGTGGGTTAGATTCCCGCTTGAGGAAATATTTAATATTTTCTTTTCATTTCTCCGGTGTTAAGGAAAAGCTCAACGTTTAGTTCCTCTACTGAACACGCAATGCCTTCAAAATTTGGGTAAAGTGTGAAACAGAGTGTCTTAACACTACGCTCCCTCTGCCTACCCTGATACATGCGGGTAATAGTGTAAAAAAAAAGGATTGATTGACTGTTAGGACGTCAGTCCTAACAGTCCTCAGTACTTTATGATATTTACAAGCTCTCAAAACGTTCATTCACTCGTCCCTCGCGGCTTCGCTAGCTTGAACTACACAATTAGATAATTATTTGAATTAAATTAGCGTTTTAATAACATTGAAACATTAAGACGATGTCTGTTAATACATTAAAAACTAAAATTTCAGATAATTCAAGAAAGCTGTTATTATGTAGTTTTTTTTCATCTTCATTTTACTTTATATTGATATAACTTTTTGGTTTATGAACCGATTGAAATAAAAAAAAAACACTTAATATTCAGGAAAATTTGTTTTATACGAAAAAATAAATAATGAAAACTGCATCTATGAAGTCGTTTTTGAATTAATTATTGTACAAAAAATCTTATTGGATTGTTTAAAACTTTAGTTTTCAATGTACATAAATATTGTTTTTAAAATGGTAATGTTATTAGGAAAATAAAGTAATCCGGGTTTGTTAAGAAAATTATTTTATAGTTTAAATGGCAGCCAACTCGCGAACGTCTCATGAGTTAAAAATAAATCTAGTCTCCCTAAAAAAAACATCATTAAATTACAAATAAAAATATGTGCCGATTAATAGTTGTCTTTTAACCAAAAAAATGTATTAATACATTTGTAGTGGGTGTTTTATTTATCACGACGTATTTGTGTCCACTTGCAACTCGCATTCGGCGAAAAGTCTTAGCACTAGGCTTCCTCAGCCAAATCTTCTATGTGCGGGATACAGCGTGAAGCTGAAAAAAAAATACTTACATACAAACTTACTACAATAAGCAACCAATTCTATTGGAAATTGGTTTTACTTAGTCCGTAAAAATATAAACCTTAAAAACTGATACATATCAATGATATGTATCTAATTGAGTAGTCTAGTATAGAGGATTTAATAACCAAAGTATTTAAGAATATGAGTTTCAATTGTAATTTATAAACGATTAATAACAGTTTATCTCATAAATTAATATATATATTTTACAGGCCACAGCTAGCAATTTTATTATTATTCCCATAGTCACAACAGACAGCAATAATCCATAGAGTTCAGGGATACTTCGTGGACACTCAAATGTGTCATTAAATGTTAAACGTACTAAACTGTTAACAGCGATCCACATTGTAACAGTTCACTTAAGAAAACTCAACAGGCTTTATATCTTAACGTATGTTGTTCCTTTATTTTTGACGTGCTATGGTAACAACGTTTTTCGTTCGACACGCAATGCCTCCAAAATTCGGTGAAAAATGGAGATCGGAGTATGTTAACACTAGGTTCCCTCTGCTTACCTTGCTGTGTGCGGTGTACCGCGACAAGATAAAGTAAACAATATATCGAGGAAGTGCTTTCAGCATATAAAAATATCTGCAATTCTGCATTATTTTTAAACTATACAGATTAAGTTCAAGGTATTGCCCAATATTTTCTTTACTAGTTTTTGAATTGCTATAGATACAGTTTGTCTAATTTTAACATGAAATAATTCGATATTTTTATCGAAATAACTGGTTCCAGTAAGATGAATTTCTCAATTTATCGACAGATTTTTTTAATGCTTGCGGCTTTGCTGATTAGTTTTATAGAAACAAAGATATATAGAAAAATCTAAAAATCCCTTAGAATAAATATCAAGCACCATTAAAGCAACCAAAAATATTTGAATAATTATTTATGACAAAATCCCAATCTAATTTTTAAACACTGATTAAACAGTAAATATTTAAATCAGCAATTTTCTTTTTTTATCTTAGTACAAGATAATTTGTAGATATTATCTTATTTTGTTTCATTGGTGTCGATTACTGGGCGTTGATTTTATTGCTTTTTCTATTTTTTGGGATAATGCAAATTCATCTAATTAAAATTTGTTTAATTATTATTTTTTATAATTATTGCTTAATTTTTTTTATTAGTCCATTCATTTCAAGGTAACGTGGAAGTATCAATCTGAAATTAATAACAACAATTAAGATCTACAGTCCTATATACGGATAAAAACCTATAGAGGACTTCCCGTAGGTACCTATAGTACTACCGCTGTACCTACAGTTATGATATTTGGCACAAAGTAAAAACTTATAATATAAACAAAGGATTTTATCCGAGTACAGAATTTATAGGTATTTAATAGAAACACAAAATAATATATTTTTTTGTAATAATGCCGCCTTTTCGCATTTTCTGTTTTATTAAGTTCTTGTATTTTATTTATTTGTAACATTGGTGTATTATTTTTAACTTGTGTTATTGTTCGCCAATTGTTGAAATGAATACATGTATAACAATATATAAGCTTTTAATGATAATCTAAAATCAAAATTAGCTTTACGCTGTATTCCGCACACAGCTGGGTAGGTAGAGGGAACCTATTGTTAAGACACTCCGTTCCCCACTTTCTGCCAAATTTTGGAGGCATTGCGTGTTGAGTGGCAGAACTCAACGCCACGCTTTGCCTCGAAACCAGAGCGAAAAAAATGGAAATATAAATTTCAGTAAATATTTCATCTCCTCGGGTGGGGATAGAACCCACAAAAAATCGGCTTTACCGTCACACTTCGTGCCTCTGCGCCACGACTGGCCTCCTGACTTTAAAGATAATAATAACCTATACTTACCTATTATTCTGTACAATATTCCACTTATACATCGTGCATTGGTGTAAGTTTACCGTAGAGAAACGCGAACAGTGGCTGGGGAGGCGAGATAGGGAGATAACTAATTTGTGGATTAACATTATTTGCAAATGTAATTTGTATTCATTTAAACCATACGTATATTTAGCTTGAGATTTATATTACACAATATACGGAATATAATTTATAATTACAGAGTTTTTATTTACATTGCTCTTAATAAACTTGATTGTTTTTAATTATTAAGAAATGTAAATGTTGTATCATTGAGAAATTAATAAATAGGTACAATACGTATTCAATATAATAATATATTTCAGGTCAGCAAAATGATCTTGCTTTTGGTCAAGTTTTAAAATATAGTCCTTTCCTAATCCTTTTTAACTATTTGCATATTTAGATGCCAGTCGAGGCGCAGTGGCACAAAGTGTGGCTGTAAAACCGACTGGTTGTGGGTTCAATCTCCACTCGAAGAGATGAAATATTTACTTAAATTTATATTTTCATTTCTTCGCTCTGCGTAATGCGCGGCGTTGAGTTCTGCCACTCAACACGCAATGCCTTCAGAATTCGGCAAAATGTGGAGAACGGAGTATCTTAACATTGGGTTGCCTCTGCCTATCCTGCTGCGTGCGGGATACAGCGTGAAGCTGATATTTAGATGAATTACAATAACAAAAGTACACGCTTATTTTAAATAACTATCTTTAGTTGTTTTCTCATCTTTCATATACACATATATAGGGGAAGGACGTGATGCAAAGGCGAGGCTCAGGTCGATCAATGGATTGAAACCTTCTTATGAAAATCTAAGTATTTTGAAAATTAAGCACGTTACAACACACACTTTCGTAGGCATCGATTTTGATCCCCCGAGTGATTCGCAATATGTGCACGGATATGCTTGTGAGTATGGCGATTTAAAAACCCGGACAATATAAACATTTTTGTAAATATTATAATATTTATGATTACTCAATGTTTATATTTTATGTTATTAGGACTTATGTGCATTTTAGTGGGTGGTTGCAAATATTCCCAATTTAATTTGCTTTTTGAATAAAAAAAAAATACTTTTAATTGATTATCTAGTTGCCATCTATACGGTAATGATATATGGTAATGGCCTACCATAATGGATGTATGAATGGACTGGTCCAATAAAAGATTTTTTTATTATACTAACTTAATAACAACTTTCTTCTAATTCCTTGAAGAATGATGCCATGCAGTAGAAAAGTGTAGAGTAGTTTCTATAATATTGTAGATAAAACTAAGAAAATGCTGCCCGAAAACCGTGGCGGAGTTGTGACAACACTCCAAGCTTTTCGAAAAAGGGCTGCATCTGTGGGTACTGCCGCAGATAGCTTTTCAAGCAAGGGTATGTACAAGTTAAACAAAGAGGTGTTCGCTTACCATGACTATGTTCATAGCAATTGATGAAGAACCAAATGAGAATATTGAACCTCAGTTTGAACCTTCTTCATCTCAACTTATATTATGTTAAAAAAAATAAAAGCTATGTTAAGCTTATACATTTTTTTATTAATATATTAAAAGTTTACTAAATAATAGTTATATTTTGTTAAAGAGTATTAACTAATAGATAATTTTAATTACTCCCATGATTAAAAAGTTGATTGAAATTTTATGTATTAATTCGGTTTCCATGATTGGAATAAACCCTTAGTATAAACGTTTCTAAGTCCATTGATAGAAACGGCGTGGTCCATTCAAAACAACCATAATCCGAAGAAGGCGACGGGATCTAAAAATGATTTTATCACTAACTGCCAAAACTGCTCGTCTTAGTATTGAAATAAATATAGTATCGTATCCATATTAGGAATGATTAAAAATAAATCAATAGTTTTGTTCTATCACTTTTATTAAATTTACTATGGCCCCTAAAGGTTATGTAATCCAATCATAGCAACCTTTCCCTATATTGTAAATTTCGCAATTGTAAAGAATATTTGATTTTAAAATGGGTGCATTTAAAGCATAGGTATATTATTTAATATTAAGCGAAGCGCAATCATTAACAACAGCGTACCTACCGACGCTATCGCAACAATTTTGAAACAATTACCTTGAGCCCGATATCGTAAGATTAAGAAAGTCCACGGTCGGAATTAGGATTTGGAGGCGAATGAGGGCGAGGCGCTTCTTAACAGCCCGACTCCACAAATTGCGGACCTTAACGAGACCATAAAACTCGAGGCGCTCTACGAAGACGCCGCAGATTGTACTCAGACTTAGTTTAGGATTAATGGTGTAGAAAACAGATTATCATTGGCTGGATTTCTATTAGCCGAGACCCCTGCCACCGGCGCGTAAAGGCATCCGATACCACTGTTATTATTTTCCACATAACGGTGCGATGCTCCCAATTTAATTCTATCAGGATCTGTCGGGTTTGAACGACAGAACAATAAACTTGTTTGAGTGGTGACAACGCGCGCTCGCTTTTATTGGTGCACGCGTTTTTATTTAGCTCATTACAAATTCTATGAAAATAGAAACGAATGTACGATTATACGATACCTTACCGTATATATGTTCAATATAAATATATATAGAGATTTGTTATTTTGTTATTATTTCCTTAGTCAGTATATCGATATAAAAAAATGTCGTGTTATTTATTAAAAATACAATATTTGTTTCTTAAACTTTTAGTATCATCACATCTATTATCTAAGTGATTAGTATCAGAGAAAATTTATAAGCCTGTGTATGTAATATGTATAAATGTTCTATGATACCCAAAAAACTTAAGACTATTTATAAATTTTCTAGGTTATATAACCAAACGAAAACTTGTTCACGCCAAACCAAGGTTTCTGTTAGATGGATACTTATCTAGTATCTAGAAAACGTAAGCGCACACAAAATGAAAACATATTTTAAAATTATTTCATAGCAATAGTAATTTTGGGGGAACCGCTTAACAAAATGAAGGTTTCATTGCGCACTTGAATACTCTTGAAAAAAGTATCAATACGCCAGTACCATCACGAGGAGAGCAATAAAAAGGAAAGTGATCATGCAAATTGGTTAGGAGGAAAGTTGAATTAAAAAGTGGATCGGTGGAGGGTAAGTGAGGGCGGGAGGGGGGTGGTGGAGGGAATGTGTCTTAATGACCGCAATGGATGAGTGAAGTAATCCATGGAGGCAACCTTCAGCTCTCGCTCGCTAGTTCACGAAATGTCTCGGAAAGGTTTACTGTATGGCAAATGTTTTGTACATATTTACGCAGATTTATAACACGTAAAGTTATTTAAATAAGTATGAGCTTTTAGTATTATATATAGTATAAGGAGTAGTTTTTCCTTTTAATTTTCGAAATTGAGTATTGAGTATAGAGGCTAGCCGTGGCGCAGCGGCACAATGGTGTAAATTAATTATTAATTATTTATATTTCCTCGCCCTGATAACAAGGCAAAGCGCAGTGCTTAGCTCACCACTCAACTAACAATGTTTCGATGTGGGGAATGGAGTGTCTTCAAAATAGGTTACCTTTGTCTATCCTTCTATATAAGGGAAACAGCGTTAAGCTACACAAAAAATTTATTTTAATTATTTTCTTGTAATAAATTCTATCTTTAGCTGAAAACTAAGAAAAACTCAATAATATACATATACAACTATCGTATCCAACCAGATGATTTACCTAATATATATCTGTAAAAGTGTCCCATATTTAGTCATCTAACATGTTCGTTTAGTTAACGCAGATTCTTGACAATGAAAAAAAAACAATAAGAGCTAGATGGTAACGGAATCCCTTATACGTAGACCGTCTACGCAAGTCTACGTAGTAGTCGGATATTACGCTCGTACTACGACGGCAGAGCACGACATCATCAAATCAACATTTGCAGATTCGCGAAGATTTCGCTGGAGATTTAGAGGTGGAAGGAAAATAAAAAAGTTCGTAGAGGAATCCCGCTTGATCCCTGTTGCCTTTATGGTAATGCCGGGATGCGTGTATTCGACTATTCAATTTATATTTTTTTCCCTTCGCCTTATTTCTTTTGCTACGAAATTATCTATCCTTCGAATTTCGTTTCGCACTGTATTGTATACGGATTCGACGTTTTCGAATAAGGTACGAGTTCGCCCGAAAATATCACAGATAACCGCGGTGGATTGGCTTTGTTCCCGACTTCAAAGAAGTTTTCTTTTGGATATATTTGTGTATAAATTCACCCGGATGCTACGAGCCGACAGTTAGAACAAACTTTACTGAATATTGCAGTGGCTTCGTGGTCTACAATTTACTACTCTCTCACGTCGGGCACGCTGAAACACTGAAACAGAGTTGAACTCAATAATTGTTTTAAAGAATCTTGCGATATTCTAATGTAACCTTTAAATTGAAAGATAGGTACTTTTGTTCGTTGAATAAAATTAGTATTTTAAGTAGTTACCGATAAATCTTTATGAAAAACAAATTAGGCGCTTAGAGCGTTTGACATTTTATACCAAAATGCCCCTGTACAAGTACAAGTAGGCATGTTCAAATTTAACGTTGTTCTTCCTCATGAATAAATCATAAGAAGTAAGCGGGGCTCGACGCCTTTATAATTCTACATAATACATTAAAACGCTGTACAGATTGCCTTCTGCTTTAATAATATAAACTTAATGGGAATTGCCATGTGAAGCGATGGATGCTATCATTATATAATGTAAACATTAATAGTATCTTACAATATCTACTATCTACTTACTGTGCCAGACACCTACTTTTACTGAATATTTTATTATCATTTTATATTACTACGTTTCATAGAAATATATTCAACAACTTGTACGTACTTACCGTATAAATATCTTATTGAATATTTTTTTTCCTTGTTTTTGAGTTTCACGGTGAATCCCGCATGTAGTAGAGGCAGAGTTAACCTATTATTAAGACACTCCGCTCCCTACTTTCAGCCGAATTCTGGAGGCATTATGTGTTGAGTGGCAGAATGTGGTAGAAATGAAAATATTAAATATTTCATTTCCTCGATTGGAGATCGAATCCACTACCTGTCGCGTTTATAGTCACACGCTTGTGCTCAAATGGCCTGGTCTTATTGAAATTAACAATAATAAGTAGATATTTAATAGGCGCCACTGTATCAATTTCAGAAAATTGCAAAGATGATTTAATTCATTCTGCAATACCTAGGCAAAGGGTATCTATAATCTTGAATAATAGCCGCCATTTGTCTTTGTAGCGTTCACTAGAAATTACACGTTTAACATTCATTTAACTGCAGCTTCACTGTTTCTAACTTTATTTTTAGATTCAAGAGATAATTTTCAACTGTTACATCGATTGTCAAAGTAAAATAAGATTTTGAGACTAACAAAATCTTATTTATAATGCTAAATGTGAAAAAGTGGTTCTTTACTGAATTTTATTTGATCTAATAGGCTTAAATGATGTTATAGCACATACAAAAACATGTAAATATCCTCGATTAATACACGTTTTACAATTTTCTTCTTATTACTATATTCTAATTGACAAATTAAAAACAATAAAATAAATGAATACTTATTTAATGAGGATGTATACCTATGTAATTTCTACCTGGTTCTTAAAAGTCGTTTATGATTAATAATATATGCACCTATATGAAAATTTATATTTATTCAAATGAAAAATATTCAAACAATCTAACATCTTTAAAAACCATTTTATTAATATGTTTTCTCAACAAGATATACTTTATTTATATTCAAATACAACGTACAATGTACATGAAGAGCTGTTTTTAAAAATCCAAGGAGCTCTTTAATATATCGAGTATTTCAGTGCAACGATACAGTTGTTTACAGTGGGGGTGGGTAGGGGTGGAGGCAAGATGGCGGCGTCGCCAGGCAACGGTGCAGCTTCTTAATCGACCGCTTCGCCTCGGACGCTTTATGTAAGTATTGTATTGCACTTCTGAAAATGTCATGTTTAGTAAATAAGGGGATGTGACGTAGAGATATAGAGATAACCTGTGTTGTTAGTGATTTTTACCATTATCTTTTAAATCTGAAATTATTTCTAATTTTCTTCTAAAAGCAATCAATTAATGTTTTTTTTTATAATTAAATCCTTACATTATTTGTATACAAGAAAATTGATAAATCAATTTCACAAAGTAAGTAATGAATTTTAGATCCTGCTAGAAGCTCATGGATGTAAATATGTATTAAAATCTTTAAATCTTTAAATCAGCTTCACGCTGTATCCCGCACACTATAGGGTATGCAGAGAGAACCTAGTGTTAAGACACCGTTCCCCACTTTCTGCAGAATTCTGGAGGCATTGCATGCTGAGTGCTAGAACTCAACGCCGCGCTTGTCCTTGACACCAGAGCGAAGAAATGGAAATATAAATATAAGTAAATATCTCATCTCCTCGAGTGGGGATCGAACCTACAATCAGTCGGTTTTACAGTTACACTTAGTGCACCGGCGCCACGACTGGTCTCTAAATATGTATTATTATGTATAAATCACTTATAACTGATAAGAAAATATCATTAGTATGCACTTCGGCCCAAGATTGAGAGGCGCTTCTGTACAGATTAAAACAATAACATAGATATCAAGTAGACCTTTGACGCTGGAGGCTTTCTGTGTCTACTTAATATATGTATATTAACTTTTGTTTTATATGCATTGTTCCTAAGATTTAGATTCTAATATTATAAATAAGTTGCAATTTCATGTTTTAGAGCTTGAATAGTTATAAACACTCTAAACGTAACTTTCACACGTGCGGTGCATCATAAAATAAAATCTCATGTGCATCACCTATTTCATAGCTTTATCCCGAGCTGGCAAAAATATAGCAAAGCGGAGTAGAGTCGTGAAGTTAGCCGCAGTTAGGGAAGATTTGTCGCGCCGCCAACTAAGGCTGTTCTCGTGCTCTCGTAAGTAAAAATTATGATTATCGCCCGGCGAGCGCTGAGCCCTTGATCCCTAACTAACGGTGAGGATCCGAGATGGAGACTTTCCTTTTCTTCCAACTATAACTCTTTTTTATTGCCGCCCGCTGCACTCGATGCCCACTGGATTACTGACTGGGCTAACTGATCGCGACCGTAAACTACGTGGCTCTGGGTAGCCCTCGAATTCTCTTTCCCGTAAATTACGTGAGTGAATAGCCCTGTGGAGAACCGTTCGGTTTTAAGATGTTATTTAGTAAGTGTTCAAGGGTAACTGTTTGTTACATCATTTTGATTTCTTGTAATGGCGAATTAAATGGAAGCTTGCTATTGTGCTTTCCTTTGTTATATTAGTTTTTTTTGTAGAAGAAAAAACGTACTAAAATTGATAAAATTATGCTTTACAGTTTTAAGGATGAATATGTAACCAAATATTGTAGATGCTTAAAATTTTTGCAGCAGATGGTGTCCAGTGGTTATGAAGAGTGGAAAAATGAAATGTAACGTATATTATGTTTCCAGCATATCCTGTAAAGATGTAAAAGATGTAATGTCCTGGAAACCTTTCAAGGTACATTTAATATTAGAACATTGAAATGGACATTTACTTGTCTTACAAAGATTTGTGATTTATATATCTTGTAATTGTTATTAAGTAGGTACATACATTACAGACGTACCTGTGACCAAAAATATTTATTATATGGCAAATTACCAAGAATTTAGGCCATTTTTATTATTTTATTATATATTTTAAAATATTTTATTTAATTAAACTTTTACGAGCCCTTTTGAACTAATAGTGAATTTTGTTGGGGTGAAAGCAGCAGCTTAAAGGCAATCCTACTAAAATAAAATCAGCAAGTTACTCAACAGTTGCTCTTTTAAAAGCCAATTTAAAAAAACAATGTAACGACGATCTCTAATTTTGTTATATAAAAATTATTATACAGTAAGAAGATAATCCTTTTATATTATGATAATATAGACAAAATGGGAAAAGTGGAATATCCTCTAACAAAAATGATTTGCTAATAAAAAGAAACATAAGGGTTAGAAAATGTATTTCTTCATCCTAATACTTGTACAAGCAGTAAGTTTATATCTAAAAGGTATACCGTCAGTGTACAGTCGTGTCACGTGGCGTATGAGGACAAACAAGAATGTCAGTGCGTTAGGACGGTTTCAAGTGTTATTCAGAATATGGACATCGTATACGTGACCGGCTGCGGAGACTTCGTGTGTGGTACAAGCTTTTGTATCGATATCGATAACAGTCAATTTCTTTTCTTTTTTTTTAATTTCACATTTTGTTGCGGACCAAGTAGGGTAGGCAGAGGGAACCTAGTGTTAAGACACTTAGTTTCCCATTTTCCGCCGACGTTTGGCTCTATACTAGAGTTTGATGAAAATTTCCATTTCCTTGAGTAGAAATCGAACCCACAACCGTCGCGTTACAGCAACGAGCTTGTCTGGCCCCTGCGCCACGGCTGGCGGCTTAATAACAGTCAATTTCCTTTGTAAAAAAATATATAATTCGCAGGTTTATATTTTCGTTCTCTCTGACTATCCCGATAAAGCGTAAAGCTAGTAATGGGTTTATATTTAATTTATTTTTAAATAATTAAGTTTAAGAATTAACCTATTATGAGCATAGTTTAGGTAACATTTAATTAATTTATTATAAAATATGCAAATAAATTAAACTGTTTCAAATGCTAAGTTATTTTGAGTACCTAATTATAAAACTACAATTTTATATTTAACTTTAAATTATTTTTTAACAACAATAGCCTGTATCGCCTATATATATAATGTATATTTAGTATTGTTATAATATCAGATGTGTCTAGCAAGATATTAACCTGGTAAAACAAAAAATATATATTTGTTTTAATTTTACAAATACAAAATTGCTGATGTTTGATTATTAATTATTCTTTAAAATATTTAATATAAAAATATTATTTTGATGTTATTTAACATATTCTGTATACATATTTTAATATAAAAAAGTATACCTAAATAAAAATAAGACTCTACTGCTATGCCGTAGCGCTCACGGGCCGGCTCGGATGGATTTGTTTTATGCCCACCGAAGGCATCGACTTACCGCGACCGTACGCCCGAGGCGTCTTCTTAATTTTATTACGCGACCCGACTCGGACCTGCCTCTCCGGGGAACACCGACTAATTGTGTCTCAGGAAAAACGTTGGAAATTGCAATTTCGCTGATATTGGACCTGACTTCGTGTAAATTATAAAAGAAGTATTCACTGCTATTACCTATTTTGTGAATAGGTGTAGACTCACCAGCAGTATAAGAGTCAGCGTCAGTGTGTCTCTTTGGTTCTAATTAGACAAAAAATATGCAACGATTGCGGATAATATATTCTTACAAGAATATTTTTTATTAAAGAGCTAAACTGTATTTACTTACATATATGTATATCCAAGACTAAACGACGACGACGTAGATGAAAAATACTTTAAATTGTATATTATAGTAGATATATAACATAAAATACACAATAATAAACACAGCATTTATAACTATGACAGGAATAATTGTTTGAAAAAAATAATAATGTAGGTATATCATATCTACCATATCCATAACAAGTATAAGTATAACAAACAAATTTAACATAATTATAGTATTTTATTCGAACAAAGATGCAGTTATGAAATAATTATAATTGGATAAATTTTCCTGAGAGTGAAATATTAAAGATTCCTATATTATTCAGAAATAATATAGGAATCTTTAATATTTCACTCTTCTATTTTTAAAAATTAATAACATGGAAAAGCTAATTGTAATAACGTCTTCTAGTATAACATTACAAGAAAATAACATTTTATAAATCGTATTATACGTATAGTGAAATATTTCTTGAATTATTTAAAATTATAATGTAATCTTTAATTTTTTTTATTTGTGGATCAGTTAAGTGCTTAATTTTTTTAATACTATGATAATGAATATTTTATTTATGAAAGTTCTAAATGCCACCTCTCGACTAATAGCGTACCTATTTAATATAATTTAATAAAATTTGTTTCATTACTAAGCAGAGCCATCTATTGTCAAATAGCCAACAACGTTTTAATCTAAATATTTTATTACTCTTAGAGTAAATTTGAACTTAAAGTTGTGAACATATGAATATATTAATTAATGTAGAAATATTTAAAAAATATTGTAAACAAATAATGATAAAAAGGCTTAATAACTTTTTAGTTTTGCCAAACATTATATGTCTGTGGATAATTTTGAAGAAAATTTTATAATCTGTTTTCATGACTTGACATTTGCTTATATCAAATCAATATTCAATACGCAATAAACTTCGTACGGATATAAGAAATTCTAAATTGTAGGGTATTTTGTTTTGTTAGTCTTCATAGAACCGACGACGAAAGTGGACAGTGGATTTTAAACGTTAACAATGACAAACGCATTTACAGTTTGTCTTATTACAATATCATTCTTTTGTTGTACAAGTAAGTGTTAATTTATTTCTCTTTATTGTTTTTTTTGTTACATTACTATATACCGTATGTGGTAATTAATTGCTGCAAAATTCTACAGTAGTGCGGTTACATTCTTATTTTAGCACATATTACATTATTGCTTGCTTACGGCTTTGTGGTGTAACGTTTTCATTAAGTACGTAGTTTTTCTCGTATTAGAAAGTTCTTGAAAATCATATCATTATTTAAGCATATTATTATAAATATTTTAGCCATATCTGTTTACGTATCTTTTTATTTACTGAACAAAGAATATCATAAACAAAGACTATTCGAATTGAAAATTGACATTAGCGTAACCATAACTATAAATTAGTATTTTTTAATACTATATGGTACATTTTGAATAACAATAACATTATAATAAGTTGAAAAAAAAGTACAGTTTTTAAAATTTGTAGTTATATATTTTTAACAAAATTTTACTTGACAAATACAGAATAAATTTATAGTTATTGTCATGTTTACCCAGGTGGTAATGAATAACATATTATACAGATGAATGTATTAATGTAAAAAAAAGAAGATACTATTATAATTTATATTTTAAAATATTTATAAATATATAATATTTTCAACATTAATTTAAATCAAGGCCATTGTGTCCCAGTGAGACTATATACATGGTCTAGGGTACAATTTCCACTTGGAGCAATTAATTATTTATATTTTCCTGCAAGCAAACAAAAAAAATTAATTCCCTCATATGGGAATTGAACCCATAACCATTGTGTTTACAGTTAGCTGCACCGTCATCATTGTCATTGTCATTATTTTTTTGCAAAATATTGTCTTTAAATTGATTGTGATTCATATGGTATTATTGTATCAGCTCACAAGTTACTCACTGTTTGTAATAATATTGAATTTCCTGCAATCAGCATAAACAGAAGGGGAATAGACTCTTCATTTATTATGCATGTAAGACATTATATCAAACTTGAAAAACATTACAACTGTACATTTAGAATTTATTTTTTCATTTTAATTTGAAATCATTTAAAAAAATTGCAACATATATAAAAACCTTGGCCCATGATACTTCAAATATATTATAATATACTTATAATGTATTTAAACTGATGCCATTTTGTAGTGGGATAGCAACATGTGATATTATAAAAATTAGACATAAAGTGGAAAACAACTTAACACTAAGTTCCCTCTGCCTACTCTGCTAAGATTGCTCTTGAAATATTTTATATAATTTAGATGAGCTAAAAATGTTTTATTACACTTGTACCTAGACGGTAATTGTTTAATAGTTTTGTTTCTAGGTGTTTACTTTGAAGATATACATTTATTTAATATCCATGCTAAAACTAAGTAAACAATCATCAATATTATTTATCTACATAATTGTTTCCATACTTTATAAAGTTATTGACTTAAGAAGACAAATAGCGCAAACACTTTGACCTTTTGCATGATTTTATTTTAGATAAAATTAAAATACTCTAAACTGAAATATAGATAGATATACATATAAATTAGTTCATATTTACACAAAAATATTACATGGAGATATGAATGTTTATATTTAATATTATTTAAATCAGCATCATGCTGTATCCCACACATAGAAAGGTAGGCAGAGGGAATCTAGGGTGTTAGGACACTCCATTCTCCACTTTCTGCCTTGTTCTGGAGGCATTGTGTGTTGAGTGGCAGAACTCAATGCCACGCTTTGCCTCAACACCAGAGTGAAGAAATGAAAATATAAATGTAGATAAATATTTCATTTCCTTAAGTGGGGATTGAACCCACGACCAGTCAATTTTACAGTCACACTTTGTGCCCTTGTCCCATGAGTGGCCTCTGGCTTAGTAGTTAGACAACTCTAATGTTAGCGTTAATGATGTCCGCAGGTTTGTCAACTGCTCGACAAATTCCAAAAGAATGTTCTAAGGGACCTGAATATTGGTGTGAAAATTTGAAGTAAGTATTTATTTGAGAAATATGTATTTTTATTTTGGGGTTTAATAATAAAGAAGCAATATAAAGGCAGCCCATTCTCCATTTATTCCCCACTTCAGGATTATTACATCACCTGCTGTTACCATAGTTTTTATAAATAACCCTTAGTGACATTAAACAGAATATCAATGACAAATTCAAAAAGTCAATATCAATGACAAATATTAGTTAAAAGTACAGTTATTTGATTGGATTTTAAAAAGATTTGGTTGTGATAAATATCTATTTTTATTTTTTTCTGATATGAATTCAGTTTTTTTTTTAATTTCATGAACTAATTAGCCTAATTACATTGCTAATATAAAAGTGGCATATTGACAATTACTTTGCTAATGATAAATAAGAGGTCAAAAGTACTCGAATGATTATATTTACATGCCTACATTATTAATATGTTCATATATAAGAAGTAATGTAAACATAAATAAGAAAAAAATTCCATTTGAAACTCAAAATGTTTGTATTTTTTATAATTATATAGGTACCTAAGTTTTATATGGCTGCTTAAACAAATTTCTGAATTTCTTTAAAAAAGACGGAGAAGTGATTAATTTAGAGAAAATGTGATTAGATTCTATAACTACTGTTAAATTGTGAAACTAAAGGTTCACTATTACCATTACTACTATTATTGCGATTATTACTGTAAGATGTTCTCTTGAAATGTTTTCGAAACTTTTATAATGTAATCTATTTGTTGAATAAGCAAAAACAAATCGATATCTAATAGGTAATTGGTTTATTTTATTACCTAACCACTAATACCGCTGCGAATTATGAATCACGTAAACGTAATTCGTGATTCATGAATAAATATTTTACCGTTGGTTTTTATACCACTAAACCTATTGAAATTTTAATATATAAAATAAAAAATAAATCAGCTTCACGCTGTATCCCGTACAGAGCAGGGTAGGGGAACCTAGTGTTAGGACACTCCGTACCCCACTTTCCGTCGAGTTCTGGAGGCATAGCACGTTGCAATATGAACTATGCGAACACAGCTACGTAAAATCGTACGATTTGATAACGAAAATTCTTAGTAACTGTTAAAAAGGGGCCTAATTTACTACTAAGAATTTAATAGGAGAATCAAGAAAATCATGAGTTATGAAATATTAAGCTACATGTAATTTATCTATCCAGTAGGTACGTGCCGTAAATCTATAAAATTTCCTTATTCTAAATTGTAGTTAAAATAAATGTAAGATTTAAGTAAACATATATATCTACATTGATTGTTTGAATCTTAGGTAATTGTCGATACTGGGTTCGATCCCCATTAGAGCTAACGTTTGGATAAATTATTTTATGGAAAATATTATTAGCCTAGGCTCGAAACACGCAGGGGACCTTGCAACCAATGACATCAAATCACGTACTGCTTGCTCTTTCTCAGACTTATAAAAACAAGTTATTCATAATTGAATATACAAATAAAATAATTATAGGATATATCCAGACGAAGCCGAGAGTGGGCCTCCAGTTTTTAATGAACATATCAATTTAATTAATACAGGAGGGCTGCAGACTGCGGCGCAGTGCAACACTGCATCGGTACAGTATGGGAACAAGAACGAATCGAACTCAAATCCAATGAGGTGTCCGACAAGATCGTCCGTCTGTTCAGACAACTTAAGGATGTCAAGGATATGATTAATGATGTAAGTAAGATGTTGTTTAATTTTCTTATTTTGTTATTTATATAGTAATTTTACATGTATTGTAATGGTCTAGGACTTTAATCGTCCATTTATATTTTATTGTAATAGTTAATCCAATGAGGCTCTGTAAACGTCATTGGTTTGGGTCCCACTCGAGGAGATGAAACATTTAATATTTTAATTTCTTCGATCTGTTGTCGAAAGCACAGCGTTGATTTTCTCCACTCAACACGCAATGTCTCCAGAATTCGGCGGACAATGGGGAACGGTGTGTCTTAACTCTAGGTTCCCTCTGACTACCTGTGAGCGGGTACACAGCGTGAAGTTGAAAAAAAATAGAAAATTCAAGTCAATCCAACACGGGCAATATCACTCGTTATTAGTTAATAAATTGATTATAACGTTACTTTGTTTATATATCTTTATTATTATTTAAGGTCGATGACATCATTACTATGTTACTGTACCTAGTTTTTAAATTTTCGTTTTTTTTTGTTTTGGTAAAAATATTTGTAAATTTAAATTTTATCAGTTGTGTCGCTTCAACACGACAAATATTTATAATGTAATCTGTGTTAGTGATAAGAAACGTGTTTCCTCCTGCATATTTAAAACATGATAAAGCCCTTTTGGAGCTTTTATTTTTTTTACATGGCTTATGAATATGTTATAATGCAGAAGTTTGTACTCCAACTTCTGCATTATAGAGTGCTATACGTAATAATACGCGTTCATTTGCATTAGTTAGGCAGATTACACTTAAAATATATCATTGAAATCAAAAAGGTATTGAAATTTCATTAAGTCAATAAGTCAGTCCATATATATTTTAACTTAAGAAGTTTGCCTAATATCTGCTTGTACGGCTTCTGTGTTGATAATCTAATTTGATTTATTATATCAAATTAATGAAGAACAACAACTACATTTATGTAAACTTTAGCTTATCTAAATTGATAACTCGTTATAAGTATAAATAATATATTTGCGTGCTATATTCAAATCAGAAAAAAAAACTTTTACATTCTTTTTTTAAATTAAATTTGAAACTGTCTAAGTTATTCATACTCATGTATATCCTTTACTCGTCTGTCATAACTCATAATGGTAATGTTGAAGTAACATTGGATATTTATTTCACTTGACTTGTGTTTATAGTATTGTAGTATAGCCGTTCAGGCAATTTTGTAGGCAAGAATTCATTGAATAATAAATAAAAAAATAAACATTAAAAAAAAATACATGCTTAATTTTATACTCGGACAGACGTGAGCGATTTACTGTAAACGCGACGGTTGCGAGTTCGATTTTCTCTTCTAGAAATAAATAATTTTCATTGTCTCGCACTGGTAAAGTGCAGCGTTGCGTTTCACTACTCAAAGGGGTGTCTCAACACTCGGTTCTCTCTGAATATCCTGCTATATACAAAATACAACGACGCTTTTATCCGGTTTTCTCCCTTTATTTCGTTATTAGAGAAAGTAATAACAAATTACTTTTTTATATGTAAAGTATAAACTTAAGTGTAACGGTTTTGTTAGTTGGATGCTAATTAAGTATCTATTCTTATACAGGAATATTTAGGAACTCGTGTGAGCTCCGCTTGCCGCGATGTGCCGTCGCCGGCCATCACGGCCGTGTGCAAGGAGAGCACGGCGGAACTAGAACAGTACATGAGCCATGTGCTCCAATCCGACACTACTCCTGAGACCATGTGCAAGATTATCGGCATGTGTAACAACCCTAAAATTGATCGTTTGATCTCGGTAAGTGATTTTAAAAGATATTTTAAAGGGGCTATTGAAGTGTAATGAAACACCTTCTGATTGCAAACGCAATGGTTTTGGGTTCGATTCTTACTAGGAGGATTGAAAAAAAACATACATATACATTTTTATAATAAAAAATCAAATCAGTTTTGCGCTGTATCCCGATCACAGCAGCTAGTGTTAAGACACTCCGTTCCTTACTTTCCGCTGAGTTCTGGAGCCATGGCGTGTACAATGGCCAAACTCAACGCCTCGACACCAGAGTGAAGAAATGAAAAAATAGATGTTAATAAATATTTCATTTCATCGCGTGGGGATCGAACCTACACCCAGTCGATTTTACATTTTGCGCCACGACTGGCCTCAAAGATCAGTAAAATCATTCTTTACAATAATAAAGATAGTAAATATTTTGTTTTATTTTTTTTTTATTAAAATATATTTTTTTGTTAACAGAAAAAGAAGACTGAAGAACCTACCAAACAAAAGCGTACGTATATATTTATGAATAGTAGTTTATATTAGACCTTTAACATCAACATGCAGTAAATATAAATTAGTGATCTGATATTTCAGCACATCTATTGGGAGCCACGAAATGTACCTGGGGACCTTCTTATTGGTGCAGCAATTTCAGGTAATTATTCATTTTTTTTAACTCCAGACTAACAAGTCCTATAGCAGGGTAGGAGTAGGGAACTTAGTGTTAAGACACTGTCTACTCTCCGAGGAATTTTTCGAGTTATTCCGTATTGAGGGGCGAACTCAACGCCGGGTTTTACCTTGGTGCCAGAACGGGAAAATGAAAATATTGATAAATAAGAATTCATTCCCCCGATTTTTTATTTCGAATATCTCGCGGGATCGGGATTTACGCAGAAAATACCGTGTTAGTCTTGCATGTGTACCTACTACCTATGTAGATATGAAATTAATAAACATTTTTCTAACAGGACATTTTTTTCTAGCAAAATGAAATAAAATTTTAAATTATTTAAACTGTGATTCATTAAGTGCTTAACAGGATAAATAATAATACAGCCACACGGGAGCCGTTATGACAAAATAAACTATAGCTTATAATAAAATCGTTGATTACATAACGCAATGCTACAATATTACAATGTAGCTGCATCACGCTTTCGTTTGAAACGGATATTTAACATAAAACTGCTCTACCATATTGAATAAAACTGGACATATTTCAGTCATCTTTGTAAAACAAATATGACAATTTAGATTTTCTTAAACATTTTTCACATTGATCGATTATTTCATATTATATGTCTATATTAGAAATAATAATGTTAGGAATATAGTAGGTATATTGAAATTGGAGCTCACAAACAATAGTGACTGTTATATATATATTTATAATCCTATGAGGTTCCTTGGGAAGTGTAGGGGAGTATTAAGAGAATAATTTAATTTTTTTTCCCATGGAAACGAAAAAAATGTGTCTTTTTATTTAATAGTAGTGTCCACTAGTTTATTCATGAACAAAAAACGCATATAAATATTAACAAAAAAATGAAAATATCTTCTTTCGAATTCAAGACACTAGTTATCATTGAACTTGTTTTTTAAATTCTGAAGAAGAATTTTATGTTTTATATTATTTGTAACATTGCTATGTCTAAGTAACATAGTCAAGTCAAGTAAAATAAAATGGTTTTCAACAGCACTGGTCGTGAATGCAAAATGACGCATCACTGCGTGCAACGGGTGTGGTCCAAAATGACGTTCCCACAAGACGATGACGGCATTTGCAAGATCTGCAAGGACATGGTGAAACAGGCCCGGGATCAGCTCCAGAGTAACGAAACACAGGTGATTCTTTAAACACGATCTTATTACCAATTTTTTTTATTTGAGGCCATGGTGACGTAGCGGCCCAACGCTAGCTATGTACGCGACTGTTGTGAATTCAATTTTCACTCGATGGAATAAATTACTTTTTGTTCCTTGCTCTGGTTACAATATAAAGTTCGACATTGAGTTTCGTCACTTAACTCGTAATTTCTCCATAATTTAACGTTGCGTGGAGAACGGAGTGTTTTAACACTAGATTTCCTCTGCCTGCATATGCAAGGTACAGCAGTGTATGATATGTGGATATATCGAGCTCAGACAAAATTAAAAAATATCAAAATATAATTGGACAAAATTTACTTTAGTTTTGTTTTTATAATGCGCATATACATAAGTGATTTAAGACACTTTAGTAATTAATTATATTTTCTAATATCTATAATTATATATTAATAAGTGGAAATAAACTTTGTAGGAAAATTGTGTGGGCGGTGTGTAATTTGATACAGTCCTAGTTTATATAGGGAAGAAGTGCAGAATGCTAATATGTATTTAGAAATGCATTAAATAATAATAATAAACAGATAAATAAAATATATATATATATATATATATATATATAATATAATGTATAATCCAATTGCAAACGTGTAATAAAGTGTTATTATTATTATTATTATAAATTAAAAAATATAATAAATCATTAAATTAATAAAATAAATATAACATACACTATCATATGTCACACATTGCTATGGCATCGCGTATATGCTTCAACAATTCCTCTAGTATATTTAAATATACGTATTGTTGTTATTGCCATTCGGTAAGAAATATTATATTTTGCTTGGAAGTTTCCTTTTCGTTATTTTTATATCATAATAATATAATGTACATAATATATATGTATGTATTTTAATATCCTATATCCTCAATTGCGGTGGACTTAGCATTTTTTATATTGAATTACTTAAAAAGGCTTGGTCATGATGATGCGTTCTTTTGTACAATTTATACAAAAATAGACTATTTAAAAGACATCCATATTCAACTTCTATTATATTTATTGAAATATTTTGTTCTATTATTTAAATATTAGGTTCTTAGGTTCCCTCTTTCTACCCTCCCATGCGCGGAATATTTATATTAATAATAAAATGTTTTATATTAGCAATGTTTTTATAAATTTATGAGTCGTCTAACAGATAAGGCAATGACCGATTAAATACATACAGAATATTATATTAAGTTAATTATATATATTTATTTCTTAATAAGAAAGTTATAGCTTTTTGTACATATTATCTATAATTACAACATTCAGCTCTCAATAGTTTATAAAAATTATAAAGATGTCATAAAGATTTAGTTAGTCATTTATTGAGTGGAGGATGAGAAATATGTATCTTGTTTCACATATAAAATCCCATATTTAATCAATGGCATTTCTTTTGCACCACAGATAACCTTTTTAAATCATCTCTGATACCCCAAAATAGAAGTGTGGACTAGAAAATTGATAAATAAAACTATATAAATGTATATAATTTCTTACAAATGAAATGAGATTTATAATAATCGTATTCCTTATTTTTGTTTCAATTTTTTTATATGCCTTAAAAATATTTAGACATATACATAGAGTAAGACTGTAAATGCTACCACATTTATATGTTAAAATAGTTCATAAAAATATAAATATTTCAATCAACAGGAAGAGTTAAAAGAAGTTTTCGAGGGAGAATGCAAATTGATTCCAATCAAGATAGTTACAAAGGAATGTATTAAGTTGGCGGACGACTTCGTGCCCGAATTAGTAGAGACACTGTCTTCTGAAATGGACCCCACGGCTGTCTGCTCAGTCGCGGGACTGTGCAATAACGCTAAAATTGACAACCTCCTTGTGGATTACGTAAGTGTTGTTTTATAATTTCGTAATAAACTTATAAATTACAAAATAATATGGACTAGCAAAACTCCCCTTAAGATGCAATTTTAGCGTTTAGTATAAATTTTGTCAGACTAAGCTTAAGATTAAAATACCTATTAGTCTTAATGACTGTATTGTATTTTATTAAATGATAATAATAATTAATAGACATAAAAAATAATATCTATTCATAAATCAACTTGCCGTACGGCTCGCTCATCGTACGGTCGCGTGTATAAGATTCTTTTTTGTTTTAAAATTTACCTAGCTAAAAATGGTTCAATGTAAGAAATGTAAACTTTTTGTGTCCGCAAATAAAGACGATACTATAAAGTGTAAAGGATGTGAAACCATCTACCATAAAAAATGTGCACCAAACATAAAACAGTTTGCACAGACGAGTACTTGTGATGACTGTCAAAACACAAGAAATAGTCCTCTACTGCCAAGAAATCCGAGTGGGAACGTATCCAGTGATGTAACAAACGAAAAGGTGTTAGAAGATATAAACAAAAAACTCGAGGTCATCTACGGTGTGGAAAAAAAAATTCAAGACCTGACCACCAGTATTGAATTCTATGCCGAAATGTACCAACATCTAATTGAGTTTAAGGAAGAAGCACAGAAAAAGATAAAATCTTTAGAACAAAAGAACATATACTTAGAAAAGTGTAACACTGCCCTCGAAGAAAGGATCCAGGAGATAGAAATGCGGGAAAAAGAAAAAAGCATAGAAATACACGGACTAGAGAAGAAGAACGACGAGAATATAATAACGGTGGTAAAAGATCTAGCACAAAAACTAAAATTA